>JANSVA010095284.1:0-10821 GCA_025504915.1 Erythroxylum reticulatum
TAAAACTCTTGAAAATCCAAATTCAATTGTGCCCTTCCTCTTGCTCTTGAATAGGTTGTTCTTGATTTCCTAACACATCCAAAATTCTCATTCAATTCCAATTCAAATGGAAATCTCCTAACTTTCCATAATCCCAACAAAATGGAAATGACCCAAATCAAGCTCAAACTTAAACTACCCATAGTCCATCTAAGTTTTAAAAAAACCCAAAACCTAGCTTAGAAACACATCTTCTTCCTCTAATCATTCCCAACATAAAAACCCCTTTCTCTCTCTAACACTTCTTCATTCTCAACACAATAACCCATTTATTTACTAAAACGAGAAGAAGGTGTTAACTTAATTTCCTTCTTCTTCCTACGATTTTTCCTTCCTTCCCTTCTTTCTCCACGATTTGGTCCTTCTTCTCTTTATTTCACATTTTTCTCTCCTCTTATTTTGCTTCTCACGACACTCTCTCCCTTCCTCTAATTCAAGCCCCCTTTCTATTAGGCTTTCTCCCAATTATACCCTCCATTAGTTAGTCTCTTCCAAGTTTGCCCTTCTTTTGTCTTTTATGGATCTACTCCTTTAATCCACTTAACACAAGCCTACTAACTATTTAAGCTAACTTAATTTCTAACACTTCATTCCAATATTAAACTTCTAATTTCTATTCATACTTGCTAATTTAATGACCCAATTTTAAAAAAATTAATAATAATGATAATTAAACAAACAAGCAAGCATGAATAAATCACTAAACAATTAATAAAAAATTTAGAAAAATTCATAATCCAACAAAGTATATCTCCTTGCCCATGAATATAGGTCACATAATTGGTCAATGCATGTAAATTCTTTTTTGTTCCATTTATTTTCTTCTTATATTGCTTCCGTTTAGCAATAATTGGTATAAAAACCAATTGGTATGCATAGGTTTTGCTATCAAAATGTCTCTTTAAAAGTTTAATATTAAGAAATTCAATGGATCGAAAGATTTTACTATATAGAAGGTGAAGATAAAGGTTGCATTTGTTCAGTAAGAATGTGTAACATCATTAGGAGGAGAATAGAAACTGTTAAAGAATTTAAGGGTGCTAAAAACAATAAATTTTTTTCCAAATTTAATTCATTAATATTAATAATAAGGATATTTACAATACAAAAATCTATACACATTCACAAAAAGCCTTCTATCAAATACAAGAGGCTAATAGCTAAAATAATCTCACATTAAAACCTATTCCAACATTCATCTTTCCTTTATGTTTTGAGTGAGTTTATGTTGTAGCCCCTGCCTATAATGGATTATCTACATTGCATTATAATTTTGTGGAATATTTGCTCATAAGTTTTAGTTTTAGCTTTAAATTCCTTAAGTTATATACCATTGCAACAAGATTGATCTTCACTAACTTGTAATCTGATTTTTTTTCCCCATTTTTACTATTAAGGCCCATTCAGTTACTCCATTCCAATCAGTTGCATCAGATTTTTTTAGCAAATAAGTGATCTTACTCCAGATTGCCTTAGTGTAATTGCATTGAGTGATCATATGCTCTATATTTTCCAGTTGTACTGAGTATAACTAATAGTTTTTGGAATTTATAATGAACTTGATGTTATCCTTATGGGAAGGTGCCCTCCTATTCCAAGGCATAGAATAAATGACTATAAGGGACTCATATCTTGGTACCAAACCAATTGACTCCACTGCACCTTATTGTTTGATGTTCTTGATTGGAAATTCTTGCAAGCTTTTGTAGAGAATACAAGTGATTTATTAAGTATCCATATAAGTTGTTCTAGATTTATGCTTTATTGTTTTTTGCATCCATTACCTCACATTTAGGATTTGTCTAAGTGTCTTAGACATGCTTGTGTTAAGATTAATGGTCCATATATTCTTCTTCTTGATATGGACAATATGTACCCATTTCACTTATTATTCCTCTTTATCCTTTCATAGTCCTATAGCTTTTGGGCCAATAGTACTGTACTTATAGTTTTTATGGAAGTGATTCCTAAGCCACTTAAATGCTTAGGAGTGCAAACATTATATCATTTCACTATTGGAGCCTTCTTTTGATTGCTTGACCCCTTCCAAAGGAAATCCCTCATCTACTTATCTATGGATTTCAAGATGGTTAGGGGAGTGCCAAATGAGCTAACCAATAGGTTGCCTTATTGTTGAGTATTTATATGTTCGGTTGAAGTCTTCCACCATAGATCATAAATCTGTAGCTTTAATATTCAATCTCATATTAATGAATCCACTAGAAGGAAGCAATATATTGCACTAAGTTTTTGTTGAGTAATGGGAACTACCAAATATTTAAAAGGAAACCTGGTATAATTGATTCCTAGATCTGTAGTCCTTATTGCCACTTGTAGATCCACATCAACATATAATTATATTAAGCTTTTAGATAATAAAAAACTAGCCCTAATAGAGATTTTAACCTACCCAATGTGCCTAATATTACGTCAATGGTTGATTGATCAGTTCTATATAGGAACAACACATCATCTGTAAACAATAGAGGATAAAGTTTCACTTACTTGCATCTATACTTAAATTCAAGATTTTTGGATATATTATGATCCATTATACTGATTAGGACCTCCATTCCAAGTACAAACAGGTAAAGGGATAAATGATCTACTTGCCTAAGTCCTCCAGTAGCCTTGAATTGCATTGTTAGCTATCATTTATCAATATGGAATATGATGGAGTGGTTATGCATTCCTTAATCCATTAGCTGAATTAACAGGAAAACCTGTAGCCTAAAGTATTTAAGTAATGAACCTCTAGCTGATTGAATCATAGGCTTTTATCGGGTCTATTTTCAATCTACAACTTCTAATATATTTACTCCAGTTATATCCTTTAGGTAATTCCTAACATAGAAATATGTTGTTTTCAATAGTTTTGCATTGCATAAATGCATTCTAGGTTGGGTTTATGATGTTGATTAGGTAGTTCCCGATTCTATTTACCACAATTTTTTAAATTAATTTGTATACTACATTACAATAGGAAATGGGCCTATATTATGTCAATTTTCTTACATTTTTAGACTTTGGAATTAGACAGATTTAGGTCTTGTTCCATTCCTTAAGAAGTCTACTGCTTTGAAAAATTCCTAATTTGCTCTTATAACAATGCCCCTTGTGAAATCTCATGTCTGTTGGAAAAATCTCCCATTAAATCCATCAGGCCTATGGACCTTATATGGATGGATTGAAAACAATTTTCTTTAATATCCTCCTTTGTGACATCCTTGATCATCTCTTATTGTTCTTGCTCAGTGATGGAATTAATAGAGTTTAGGACTTCTTATGGAATTTCCTAAATAGATTGATGTTTCAAGTTATCCTTTAAAAAAAGCATATACTAACTCCTTCAACTTCTATTGATTATATGACTTTATTACTGTCTTCATCAGTGAGGAGCTCCTAAGAGAGGTAGTTTATGTAACAATTGTTGCTTTATTATGAAAATGACTAAAAAGTAACTATTAGAGGAAATCACTACAAATTGTTTATATTAAAAATATCATTTTGTATACCTTAAGGATAACAAAAATTACACATGAAAATATTATATAGATAATTTTAATTAGATTATCTTAGATTTATAAGGCACTAAGGTTAAAATTGAGGATAAGGATCAATATATAATTATTTTGAATTCCTTGCCTAGTTTATATACGAATTTTGTTAATATTGTATTGTATAATAGAGAGACTATTTTTTCAGTGATGTTAAGGATATTCTACATTCTTAAGAATTGAAAAAAGGGCCTTTCGTATATAATAAGGTGGATTAAATACAGGTCTGATAGTTGATAGAGGAAGGAATAAGGAAAATGATACTAAGAATTGGAGTAAGTTATGATCCAAATTGAAGGATAAAGTTGTGTGATTCTTTAAATGTAAAGAAAAAGGGCATTTTAAAAGGGATTGTCCACATAAAAAATAAAAAATGAAAAATGAAATCAAATTGAAAAGCAAGTGTTGTTGTAGTCCAAAAGAGTTCTGATAAAGAGGATGAAACAGGTATTGATGTTTTGACTAAAAGTAATTTTGATTCTACAAATTATTGGGTGATAGACACAACACTTCTTAATATATGAATTTTAATCAGGATAACTTATATTCTTTTAAAGAATAGAATCATATTATCAAATTAGGTGATGATGCAGAGCATGTTGTCAAAGGAAGTGGTTCAATGCGGATCAAAATGTATGATGAAATTATTACAATATTAGATGCCTAGTATATTCTTGAGTTTCGTTAAATTTTGATTTCCAAAGATACTATTAATATTCAAGAGTATAAGTTTCCTAGTGATTGTGGATAACCTAAGGTGATAAAGGGTGTTTTGAATGTGAAGAGAAGGAAAATTACAACATAATATCTATGTCTTAATGGGAAAGAAAATAATGAGAATGGTAGTTTTTTATTAGTCTTCAAGGCAGAAGGATAATAATACTATAGTATATTACATATAGGTAAATCATCTTGGTCAGAAAGAGATGATGGAACTTCATAAAAAGTAGAGATGATGGAACTTCATAAAAAGTTCTTATTGAAGGATGAAAAACATGAGAATATAGAATTTTGCAAGTTTCATATGCTTAGTAAAAATAGTAAAAACCTTAGAATAACCTTAGAGGATATAGTATTTGAAAATTGAGATTTTTTTATATTTCCCACTTCAAGTCTTAGAAGAAAGATGTATTAGTGGGGATAGAAAGATTATGTTGAGGCAAACATACAGAAATGACATGTCAGGTTTAATAGTGAGCGATGCTAGTTCAAAATTGGTATAATTGGTATTAAAATAACTTGGAAAAAATGATAAAAGGGCTTGAAGTTCTAGTTCAAGATATAAACAATGTTAGGAAGAAAGCATTAACATGGTATAACCAAAGATAGAGCGAGATGGACCATCAAATAACTAAGAAGATAGAGGCACTAATCTTTATTTTTATAATTTATTACTATATAATAGCTTTGTTAAGTAATTTATAGTGATAAATAAATAACTCTAAGATTGTATCTCCTTCCACATTTTATGAGTTTTACTCATACTAACATGATTTTTATTATTATTCTAATAATCGTATATTAAAGAATAATCTTTGGGTTCTTAGCCAAACAAAAAGGTAGTGATCTCTTTATAAACCTAAAACCTTGTATTTAAATAATTGAAATCTTCTTATATAAAATATTAAAATATTTATATAACATTTTTATTATAAATTGCCCCAAGAATTCTATAAAAGCCTACGTTGTTATTTCTTGAGTACCCTTTTCATAGAGTTATTGCTCATTATAATCATGTTGCTACTTGAATATATTGTCGAAGCCTTCAAAATTAAGCTCTGATTCACTAAATTATCATAGTAGTCATAGAATTAGTTCAAATCCTAAGAGAAATAAATATTAGTTTCTTAATTTCAATTGAAAAAACATAGTGGGGAGGGGGTTTATAATTATTTAATTAAATAAATAAAATTAATAGGAAGTCACAATAAATTAAAAATAAAAAAACTTAATTTTTACTAACTCTGATTTAAGGAAAGGATCTCATCTAATTATAACTTTGATAATTACTCTGAAAAGAATAATTTTTCATAACTCAAGCATTTAATTTGAAACCTATTAGGATAGCTATAATAAGTCCCAATTTTCTTAAACTAACTAATTCAAACCTAGCATTTAATCAAAAACTTGCTACTTGTACCAATCATTCATGAAAAATAAAGATCATTGAACTTATTAATAGCAATAGAATAATTAATAATGAATTAATTTTTCATACCAATCAATATTAATTACTTATTAAATAGAAAATAAAAAACAAGAAATACTTGAATTAAAATAAAATTCAAGTTTAGAACAAAACCTCCCAAAGTTAAATATGGAGTTTTAATTCCTCTTGAATCAAAAAATTTAGATTTAACCATTAATGACTATCTTTTCCTCACAACAATATGATAGAAAAGATTAAAGAAAAATAGATAATAACGTGTTCTTCCCTTTTCAAAAATGTAGTCTATTAATATTCTAGCTTACCTAGTATCTCTTACTGTTCATATAGCAACATATCTTTAGAGATAATAATTAAAACAAATCAAAATCCCTATATAATAAAGTTGAAAATAAAGTATTCTAATTAGACTAAACGTCATTGAGTGAGTTTGCTCTAGGTGAGATCTCATCTTATCAGTTTCAACAATGTATCTTCTTTTACTTCATCTTCCCAAAACTTACATCTTTGACAAACAATGCTCCAATTAGATATTTCAAGCTAAATTTAGTCCAATCTTCATTTTCCATTTCCTAAAACAAAATAAATATTAGTTTTACTAATTAAGCACCAAAATTAACCAAAACAAAAGAAATAATTCTAATTAATTTGGTCTAATCACATTTTATCAAATCCCCCACATTAGGTTTATGCTTGGCCATAAGCATATATCAATTGAATATATCAATCATCCTTTTATTGACCTCTCATCCTCCTTCATGTAATCCAAAAATATTGTAAAAGTTTATATACATTAAAGGTTTAAGATAAAATAGCAGTTAAGAGAATAAACACTTGTAAGATAAATTTTTAGAATAAAAACATAACATCTCATTAATTCCATCAAAATAAAATAAAACAAGACTTAACACCCTTTTGTGAATTTCACTCTAAGCATTTAAAATGTTTAGAGTTCATTAAAGTATTAGTTGAAAGCATATCAAGTTATTTCTAGAACCTTGCTCATGAATCATATCTTCACCACCAACAAATGTGAATTTAATGTATAAATCAAAGGTTTCTGACAACATTTGTAATGTGATTTAGGTAAAGGTATACCAAGAAAGGAAATTTTAGGTTTAACAAATTGAAAGAACCATACAATTTTATCTACATAATTATAACTTACATCAGTTCAAAATTCACAAGATGCAAATCACATATTTTTAATCATATCATAGTCTTTTATTTATTCTTTTTTAGAACAAGAAACATCAAAGAGGAGATTTTAAAAAAAATACTTTTCCCCTTTTCTATAAAATTTTATACAACTTGAAGCAACTAATTTACTTTTCATAAAAATGGTTAAAATCTTACGCAAATAAGCTTTATACAATCAATTTAAGGCTCAAAATTATTAGAAAATCAATGGAAGGGAAAAAAACAGCTTGAAACAAGGTATATATGAAAAACAAAAAGAAATGTTAAGGCTCAAATTGATTCTCTAAGGGTAAAAACTAAGGTAGGCTTTTATACAAGAATAATTATAACTAAATGTCCCTATCATCTCTATGTATAAATTTACTATAAATATGGTATCAAAATGTATACTAATAGCAAGTTCTAGCGTATATAAGTCATATTTGATAACACACAACAAAGAAAAAACTATGAGCATAAATGTAATGAATCGTTCTTAGGGTCAAAATCTCCTATAGGTATCAAAATGTTTCAAGTCTTACACATTTTCATTCAATAAAAACAAAGTGATATTTTAAGTAATTTATAGAAAAACACTAATCATGTACATTAAATCTCAAACAAAAAAATATCATAACTTAATGACTATTTCTAAACAACAATAAAAAAAATTTAATTGCTATAAGGAATAATCAACATATATTAATCATACTATTCAAAAGTCCAAACACAAATTACATATTTCATAAAAGAAAATTATGGACATATTTTAAAATGACATATACATTAACTCTTCCCCACATGTAAATCTTACATTTTCCCATTGTATATATAATATGATTACATTCAAAAAAAGTAATCAACATAAAATAAGAGAAAGATTAGGAAAATCCCTTTAGTTGTGAGCTTCTAAAACTAAATTCATTACGGTGTAGGTGGACATGAAGTTCTCACCCTCATAAATTCAAACAAAGCATTTCTTCTCCATTTTAAAAATTTTATGCTTCAACCTCTCTAGCTGAAGATGATACTTGTGACATATAGGTGTTACTAAAAGAAAAAGAGGTTGTTGAACATCTAAATCCTTGTGTTCATATAATGGTGAACTTCTTTAAGAGGAATCACATGACACAAAATGAAATTGCTTCTTCTATTTTTGATTCAACATCATGTTGCTCAAACAAGTAATGTCTAAAAGTTCCATCTCACAAGTTACATGTATATCATTTTTAATAATATCAAGCAAGTTAATATTAACAAACTAGTGAGTAAATAAAGAACTAAGATACAAATTCTTGTTAAATGATAAAACAATACTTTGCATAGCCAACTAAGCACCCAAATTAACATGTACTTTATGTACCATGCATCAAATAAAGAATAATTAAGCTTTATTACATGTACAAGTTATAGCCTTCCTCTTTGAATAATTAAAAGAAAGAAAATTTTTTAAATAAGCCCATTTAAATTCTTTAAAAAGACTTCCTTCAGATTGACTTAGATGATTCACAAACTTATTAAAGGACGTTGATTTTTAAACTTCTAAAGATTTAAATCACCATACTCTACAATAGATTCATCATATTCGGTAGAATTAGCATAATCATCAATTACAAACCCTAAGGTCAAATTAAATTAAAAGATATTTTTTAAAATTCTTTACTCAGTAATTAATATTACACAATATTAGGACAACTTAGAGTGAAATTACCAGATTTATCAAATTTAAAACATTATAAAACTTCCTATGCAGTTCAATAAAAGTCTAAATATTTAATTTGTACAATTTTTTTCAACTCATATCATCAATTAAAGTTGGAAAATTTTCCTTGATATTTAATTCATTTAAAGAAGGGTAAAGCATATACTTACATGAATTAATTTGTCAAGTTTTAGCAACAACATGCTTTTGTTTCCTCTCTTTAGAATTGAAGGTGTCCATGAACGTCAGACTCAAATAGTGCCAAAATAGAGGTATCCATAGCTATCTGAGCATGCTTCTGATTAACACTAGTGGTCAGTACAGTCTTTGAAAGATTTTTTTCAAGTAGATTCACTATAGATTAAGTGTTTGCCACTATTTTATTATTAACCTTTGTTCTCCCTATTGATATAACATTTGTCAACAAATAAACCAATCCTAGTCAACAATTAGAGCAACCAATTAACAACTAAAACAATTATCCTTAAAAGTGATAACAACAAGTAATGAACTACTAAGAAAAATGAAAGCAACTAATATTAACCAAGAAAATAACTAAGAAAAATAAAAAACTAAAATGGAAATAGAAAAATTAAAAACAATAAAAAAATAAGTACATATGAGAAAATGAAAAATAAAGAAATAATAAAATGGAAAAACTGATGAATAGGTGAAAAGAATTAACTGGATACAATTAATCAAATTTGCAAAATCAGTGACTAAAATAGGACCAATGATCGAATACTAAAAAAAATATAGAATAAGTTAAAGAAGAGAATGCGTAAGAAAAATCGATGGAGAAATAGCAACTAGGTGAATAGCATGGCGTAATCAATGTGAGAGCAGATAGCATGGAAGGCTAATGGTTAGGAAGTGTCTATTAAGAAGAGAACAAAAATGTTAGGGTCTTTATGTTTGTTGTTTTAGTTAAAATGAAACATAAAAGTGCTAAAATTTTGCTAATATTTTATTTTTAAAATTCTCATTAGTTCCTTAAAACAAAATAGTCCATAATATTTATAAGGCATAATCTCACCTTATTCATTTCAACATTCAGGAATTTAAATAAATGTTATCCTAAACCTAACTTATATAAGTAGTGAACTCGCCTTATAAACTTTTATAGTCTAGAACTTAAAAGTCTGTTATCTTAAAATTTTTGTAAGGCATGATCTCGCCTTATAAACTTTAGCAATCTACCTAAAAGACCAAATTTTGTACTTAAACCAACAAAAAAACTACACAAAAGCAAGAAAATGAAACTTATAAATAATTAAAACAAAACCACTAAAAATTTTCATATTTAGATTGCCTTCTAAAGAGTGTTATTGTTTAAGGTCGTTACACTTGATGGAGCTATTTTCTTTCTTCTTAATCTTAAAAGTATTAGGGAAGTGCCAAATTAATGTCCATCAAATTTGAGACTGTTATATCCTCATAAAATGATTCAATTTGTGTCCATTCATCTTAAAGATCCTTCTAGTATCTAAACTCTTTATTTCCATTGCATCATATAAAAAAAATACTTTAACAAAAATGAAAGGAATAATATATTGAGAACGTAACTTACTTGGCATAAGCTTTAATTGAGAATTATACAATAAAACCCATTCCAACCTTAAATTAATTCCTCAAAATCATATTGTCATGGAACATTTTGGTTTTCTCTTTATAGATTCTTGAATTCTTATTGTTAGGAAACTGGGTTGAGATCTAATCCCGACTACAGCGGAATAACCACAAAACTTTTTTGTGACTTTTGATTTCCTAAAAACCAAGATCTATTTAATTCTATAAAATGATCAATAGAAATTATAATAAGCAGAAATTTAATTCGTACCTTATTTTAAAGCTTAATCTTTTTTTTGTCGTATCCCTCAAACTGTTCCTGAAATTGATTCGTCGCAACCACTATAGCTGCACAAGTGTCTAGCCTCTAATAGTATCCACATAGTAGGTTGAGAGAACTCTGTAACTTTTACAGAGAGGGTTAAGCAAGAAGTGCTAGCTCTATAAAGCTTAAGCCTATTTATAATAAGCTTTGGATTTTTTAGTAATTTAATTGAAATTAAATTCTAATTTCAATTAAACTTTAATTAGATATAAGATTCAATATCTCATATTGATCCTTATTTATTAAATATCTCATATTTAATCATAAAGTTTCTCAAACTTTA
>JANSVA010095295.1:0-10821 GCA_025504915.1 Erythroxylum reticulatum
TTGCACTTAGAGTGCAAAAGATGACTTTTATGGCATGAAATAATGTTTTTGAACTTACTTATGCATAAATGAGTCATGTATGCTACGTGTATTTTTTTTCTCTTTTGGTTTAGAGCCACAACAACGTTTCATTTTATCGGTTGGACCAATAAATAAAGGTATGATGCCTTACTTAATTTTTGATAGTTAAATGTTGTATATGATTTTTGTAATTCGTGAGGAAACGATTGGCCAATCGTATGCTGGCCACAACTGATTAAGCAACCCCCATGCCCTTGACGCTGGTACATTAAATTCGAGTCTCTGTATCGACACTTTTTTATGGGACTTACGGGTGATTCCATGCCTAAGGTCTGGACATCGACGAGGTCATCACCTAGGGTCATGGGTAGTCTGGACTCACCACGGATGAAAGTCGAGCCATCACTGAGTATCGGTGGGTGTGCACATTAGTTTGGCCGACTAATGGTGTCACACATTATTGTTTTGGCTTATTCTAATAATTATTTTCTGATGAGATTTGATTATGCATTTGTATACTAGAACTAGAACCTATATCCATCGGATGGGTGATTAATAGGCTGGGTCTATGTGGTTCCTAACTAGTATATATTGAGTCATAGGCTAGGCCTATGTGTTTTCTATATGACATATACTCACTTCATAAGTTATCTACATCGTCTTGGTATGAATTAAATTCTATTTGTGATATATGCCTTTCCTGCTCACTGAGTACCTATTGTACTCACCCCCTACGCTTTCCAACCATACAGGTTAATTTAGTGAGCTTGAAGCTCTTAGTGGATCATATAGTCTTTAACATTTTCGGGGTATTACCACTCGTGGGTAGTTTCTTATTTTGTACTTTTATTGTCTAGTGGCTCATGAACTGTGTTCATGTAGATATGCTTTATAAATTTGCAAGATAACTTTTGATTGCCTCGTGTTTTATAAACAACTTTATGTATGAATCTTTTGAAATTGTTGTTGAGATTGCCTTGAGTGGACTGTAAAGTCCTGAAGTTATCGTTGGTTGTGAATATAGAAGTGTGTTTAAAATTGTTTGCAGGTTTTAGAATTTTTAAAATACAACCATTGTGCTGCCCAAATTTTTTGAAAAAAAATATAAAAAAAAGATAGTCAGTTAGCCTTGCATAGTCGAATAAGGGATACTGTGAGTGTCTTTAGCTCGAGTATGTGGCAGTTATCATAAGGCCGTTGTGGTACCGGGTTATGACAACAAGTTCCTTACACATTGTCCTTCCTCTTTACCCTAATTCATCGTCATCTGAATTCACTAGGAAAGGATTGGTAAATGGTTGATTGATGAGTTTCAGATGAAAATGATGAAGTGTGTTGGAATATGGTATATGGAATCCTTTCATTGAAAAGGCATTTGTAATTTTTCCATTCTTGATCTGTAGATATCCAAATGGGATGATTTTAAGTTTAAATTAAACTAGAGACATATGGATACAATTTTCATGAAGGAATTGAATTTGAATTCTTTCTTTAAAGGTTTAGAAATTTGGCCTGAATTGAGTATAGTGTGCTATCGCGGTTTGGGAACAATTTGTAGTATTTTAGGTATAACTTATAGAATACTAAACCAAAATGTATGAAATTCATGTCATTAGAAACATAATACATAAAAGAACAATTTTTTAGAATAACGTATTGCCTAAATACCTCGTTTTATTTGTCAAAATTGCCATGAAAAATTGACCTAAAAGTAATAAAGCAAATGCTAATCTGGAACGTACTATGAGTTGACCTAGATAGTCTCATTTTTATTGTTTGTTCTATTCTAAATTTTTGTATTGAATTACTACTCATACGATTGATGTGAATGTGTTGATTCCAAACAATAAATGTTCAGGGTGTTTGATGCATGTAAAAATCATTAGAAGTGCTCCTTAAATGTGAATTTGAATGAATAAGTGATTCTCAACATAATTGTTGAATGCTAGACTTAAGTCCGATGACATATGAAAGTGAATGTGTAAAGTGAAATAAAGTGATTGATTGAATATATGTGAATGTGATGCATTTCATTACATGAATGCATGACAACATAAAGGCTGTTGTGACCGGAAGAGCCACCAAAAAAGAGTTTAAAGCTTAGAAAGTGAAAAAGAGCTTAAAGCTCTTAAAGTGATTAAGAGCTAAAGGCTCACTATATAAAATGAGCCTTATATCCCCAACGGATAAGGGACAATTATTAATGAGCCCAGTATCCATAAGAGATATGGGACATTTATAGGCACTCGGTCACAACAATAACAATTGAAAGTGAGTCTCATGAGCATTGCATATATAATTGATATATATATATTAAATGATCGAAATGAACTATTTGACTACTCTGAATATGAAATGTGGAATAAGTGGTCAAAGTGTTATATGATGCTATATGATGATAAATGAAATGATGTGAATTATACGATTGTATGAGTTGATGTGCTATATGATATGAGTGAACTATCGATGATGGTCTACTCACTAAGTTCGCAAAACTCAACCCAAAATTTGTAACATTTTTTAGGCTTAGAGAAGATCTCTAGTTAGACAAATTGGAATTTAGCCACTGTATTTAAGTAAGAAATAGAGGTTGGGATCAGTTTGTGTCTGCATAGATTTTTCAACGTTTTGTATTAAAGAATGTATTCCGCAATTATTGTATCAAATGTATTTGAATAATTTTGTTTTGTAATAACTTTTCAAATTGGAAATGTTTGCAAATGGGATTGATCAATGAGTGTAATATTAATTGTGATTATGATGTTTATGAAAAAATGTGGGCCTAATTTCATTATTGGTTTTTCAAAATATACATGTGATGCATGAAAAGTTTTTAATGGTTATGATTGACTGACTGTTCTAGCATGCTACCCTCGTATAGCATGTTCTCGAATACCATCGGTATGTTCAAGGATATGCACTATGAGAGTGGGGTGTTACAACAAATGATAGAATAATGAAATATTCCAAACGATAGACTTAAACAAGTCCTGAAATGTTAGACTTGTAAAATAAAAATGACAAATTGAAAAAATCTAAAAATAATAACCTCAAGAAGTCTTAAAATATTAGACTTATAAGAAGTCTCAAAATGTTAAACTTGCAAAACAACAAATTAGTAGAGCCTTAAAAAATTATAGTTAAAATTTGCAAAATGATATATTTATGAATTCGTAAAAGGTCTATCTTCAAACAAGTCAACTTTTAATAGTCTAAATATCAGACTCACAAAACATTAGAACTATCCTTTCTTAAAAAGTACTCATGATTTGGAACATTATTTGCAAAGATTTATTTTAACACTATACCTTACATGTAAGAGCAAATAATATCAGTAAACAATATGTTTATAAAGATTAGCTAATCATTATATATATTCATTATAAAGGGAGACTAGTGCAAAAGGTGTACATTTATAATTATAAATACATTATCCTTAACTAATATTAAAAAAGCTGCTAAAATTCTAAATCAAGACAAAAGTTATTACTTTACAAGTCTGGACATAACCTCACCACCACCATCATCACCATCTATATTCCCCTTTAAAGTTGAATGGTTATCTTTAAGTAGGCTTATGAAATCATTGGAATTTTTTTAAGGCTCAGGATCATTAAATAGAATCATAAGAATATCAAAAATGGATAATAAGTTAATTGATAGCTCTACATGCGTACTATTAACTATATCTTTATAGGTATGAAGTATGACAGGATATGATTGTGCCATGTTGCCATAGTTCCAAGTTACAAAAGTTTTCTAATTAGAAAAACACAACAACAATCTAAATTAAAACCTTTCCCTAAGAAGTAGGGTTCTTAGTCATAAAAGACGTTGTGCAATCGCTTGTTCTTTACCTTATAACCTATGACATTTACATAATAATGATCAATAGCCTTTTGTAGACTTTTAATCTCTTCATATTATTGTTTTTGTTTATCCTTCCAATTAGTAAACTCCACATATTTATATTTTTTTATGTTGGTTAAATTGGAGATTTAATCACTCGATCTACAACTCTAATTGTTTATTTCAAATAACCAATGAATTATTGCCCAAAAAGATATTTCCAAACATGAAGTATGAAGCAACATATATGTAACAAACTTGCATCATATGATGCTTTGTTATGTAACAAATTATCTTTCACTCTGTATTATTGAGATGCTTCTCATCCTTAGAAAGCACAATTTCACTCAAGAACTAAACTCCTAAGTTATTGGTATCAAAGATAGAATCTCTAACCTTAAAATACCAGTAGGGGTAACAAGTGCCATCTACCAAAAAAACTTGATCCTTTTTCATTTCTTAGAGCTACGAGTATGGAGAATTCAAACTCTATGCCTAAGCTATCATCAATAACTAAGATACAACAATATGTTCAGGAGCAAATGCGTGTGTGATCTTGTCTTACCCCCTTATACTATTAGAAGATTTAGATTACTCTCAATCACCTTTAGGTATGGCATGCTTCCTCTTTTTGTTCTGCTAGATATTCTTACCTTTATCCATCTTCTTGACCATTTAAACTATATGATTCATATCCACATCTATAAGAAAATGTAAATTCATCATAGAGGAATTTAGTATGTCTAATACTTATAAAGTTAACACTACCGTCAAGCTTATTCATCTAAAACTTCAACCTCTAACAATAACTTTTCAATTATATCTCCCAAAGAAAGAGACTTACCATACTTAGCTAAGACTTATGCCTGTCCTTAAAGTGAGTTATTATTTTTGTATATAACGTTAAACATAAGGTTATGATCTCTTTAAATAGACTTAAAAGCTCACTTAGTATTGTCTTGAAGGGAAAATGAATATAAATTTTCTTTTCCAATCATAAGATTCCTTTAGGAGTTTTACTACCTTAATCCTCAAACCAAGCCTAACGTTTAAACCATACCAGCTAAAGAACCTTCTAACAAGCATTAGCTAATGCGTAAACCTAAACAATTATACAAATTGTTCTATATCAATTAAATGATAAACTTCGAGAAATTCTTATGTTAAACACCAACAATGAGGATGTAGTTAGACTAAGCTTAGGCTTGTCTCCTTTAACAACTTAATGGAAAATTCATTAAGTGACAACTTAGGTCAAATAAAAAACTACTACGATAAACAGTTACCTCACCATATCTACAAAAATAAGTTATCTTATGGGCTTAAGGCCTTTTCATCTTCATAAACACAAGAATTTTGAATTCTAACCTTATTTCATCTAAGTCTACCCTAAAATTAAACTCATAATTATCAACCTCAAATCCTTCTATGGTACTAGGAAAAAATCAAAGGTAAATGGCCATTCGCCATTTGTACTAGGATCACCATCACCTATAACTATAAACCTACATCTAATTGAACCAAACTCATTTATAGATCGACTCTCAAATATAAATAGAAACCCCATAGCTTGATGAATCACTATATGAAGATATTTAAAGAATAAAGGGACTAAAACATTACCATGACATAATGACAGCCTATAATAAATGACAGTTGATCAATTTAGTTTGTTTGAAACCTCTTACTTATAGTAAACAATAAAATAAATTATTTTTTAAACATAATACAGGGATTATTTATTAGAGATTTAGGCACTCATCAGAAGGTTTCCTTAATGATATGAGATAGACAATAATGATAAACCTACCAGACCACAAAGACAGATTCTTGCAACAAGTGCACTCGATAAACTATTTAAAATACAAAGATATGTATCAAATTAGATCTTCTAGTTACTACACAATACATGAAAAATGCGTACAAGAATATAGAAAAAAATCTCTTCATACAAGTAGTTCTCCCTAGCCTAAAGATAACCTTAAGAGGCAAGGTTAATTCCTATTTGGAAAAAAAGAAAACTTATAGTGGTGATTTTGGACATTTATAACATTTCACAGCAAACTTGTTACTAGGATTTCGAAAACCCTATCTCTATTCCAATGACAGATTTGTAAAAGATATTTAGAACTAACATTTTCTAATGTTAAGGCAAACTTCTAATTAAAAATCACGAGTTAAATGATCCACAGGAAAATATGTCTAAACTCTGAAGAAGCTCGTTAAATAAAAGCCTTTAAGCATTATTTGAAATGTTGTAATCTCATAAACTCACAAGTCACTATAGAGCAATCACTATTTACAAGAATGAGGTTACTTTTGTACCTACAAACTTTCTTTATTTAAAAATATTATGCCTTCTCTCTCTAGCTCTTTTTTACTTGATTGTCAAAAAAGAAATGTTAAAAAATATTTTAACACTTAGTTTTACATTTCTATAAGGAGAATATGTAAAGCTTGACAATGTAACTTCGAGCCTATACCTAGGCCGAGAGAATTCATACACTTAAAAAATTATAGTTATTAGTAAGCAATGCTTACTTTAAGAAATCACATCCTTAATCCTCTTTATGAACATTTTTATTACCAATAACTCTCTCAGTCTACATGTTAGGGCTTTACTTGGTTTTACTTTTGTTTTTCTATTACAGTTTTCTTATTTTTATTTTAATTTATATTTTTAAAAAAGAGAAACATATTTAATTATTAATGTCAATGCAGTTGCTTTTTTTAATTATTTAGGGATAACAAATCCTGAAGTGTAAAATCTGTTAAGATTTTTTAATTTTGTGTCCAAGCTTTTAAATTTTTTAATTGAGTAACCAATCTTTTAAAACCTTAACAATTCAATTCCAAATGTTAGCTTTTGCTGATAAAACTTACACATGAACATCCACATGACATTTAGTAGACATGCCACATCAATAAAAAAATAACCTTTTAAACTAAATTCTTAAGGTTTTAAAAAGTTAGTCAGAAAATTTAAAAACTTTGACACTAAATTGAAAAAATCTTAAAAGGTTAAATACTTTTGAATATGATATCCATATTATTTATAATAATTAAATATTAAATAAAAGTAAGAGATAAATTAATTTTATAAAATTTAATTTAATTTAATTTAATTTAATTCTCTATACAAAAATTATTAATAGATAATAATTTTTAATTTTTTAATAAATAAACAGTAAGAATTTATTATAAATTAATTTAAATTTAAATTTATTTCTACTTATTAAAAACAAGTTTATTTTAAATTTTTTCATCTTTATTTTAAATTTTTTCATCTTAAGATATTTTAAATTATGATTTTTATTTTTAAAATATTTTTGAAATAAATTTTTTGTTATATTTCTTATTAATCATTAATATTAAACAAATAAATCATATTTATGATAAAATAAAAAACAGATCTTATGATTTTCATAAGTTATGAAAATAAGAAGAAATCATAAGAAACTAAAACCAAAAAGATTAAAAACTCAAACATATAAAATCTTTTAACAAAATTTAAAAATAAAATAAAATAATAAAAACAATATTAGAACCAAATAGGTCCTATGTTATTGTAATCTATAAGGTTACACTACTTTCACTTATTTAAAAAAATTATTTTAAAATTTTTGTATAATATATTTTATTATAAAATATTATAAAATATTAAAATTTATCAAATTATTTTATGTAATTCTATTCAGAAAAAATAATTTTAAACTATTTCTAATATAACAAATTTTTTGTTAGTTAAGTGAAACTACATATAGAGTTTCAATTTCTACCATACATTAAAATGGTGTATCTTGAATTCAAAACTCCAAATTATGAAAATTGATATCACGTTAAAACTGACTTTAACCAAAAGTTCATATTAGATGATACCTAAGTTGGAAAACTGGCATGGGATCCAATCTCAACTGTAGGAGAATAATTCCGAAACTTTTCGCATTTTGATTTTCCAAAAACCAAAATCAATTTAATTATATAAAATGATTAACATATAAATCATAATAAAGCATGAATCTTAATTTGTACCTTATTTTAAAGCTTGAACTTTTTCTTGTGATATTCCACGAACCGTTTCCGAAACAGGTCCATCTCAATTACTGTAGCAACATAATTGTCCAACCTCTAACTGTATCCACAGAACAGGTTAAGAGAACTCTGTAACTCGTACAAAGAGGGTTAAGTAAGATGTGATAGGTCCATTAGAGCTTTAGCCTAATTATAAGAAGTTTTGAATATTTTAGTAATTTAATTAAAATTAAATTCTAATTTTAATTAAACTTTAATTAGCATTACAAATAATTCTAATTAAATATCAATTATGCTCAAATAAGATCCAATATCTCATATTAATCCTTATTTATTAAATATTTCATATTTAATCATAAAATTTCTCAAACTTTACATTCAAGTCTAAGTTGATTAAAATATAGTTGCTCTTTTCAACTCATTCTTTATATGAGACCCATTAAGTTCTCAATATTTTGGCAATAATTATAAAATCTAATTCTAATTCATAATTTGAATTAGATAAATTAAAACTACTTTTAAATTTTCTTTAATTCTCTAATTGAACAATTTATAATCATAGATCAAGATTAGCATCTAGCAAAACATCATAAAACACCTAAATATTTAGGAATGTCAAAGTAGTTTAGACTAACTTTTCAGTTCATGATTGTTTTGTATAATTCAATCATTGCATCATATAATGTTCTGATTAGACATAGAGTATGTAATTAATATTTACTCTATTTTTTGCCAAATATATTAGTTCTCCACCATTAGCTATTGACTTAATTAATAACATTTGTAAACTATTTACAAAATTTCGTTCTAACTTAGCCACGAATTTCTCAAATCAATACTAATCGGAAACAACAAAACATTGTTCATAATTACTTTAGGGTAATGAATCATATCTTAAGCACTTAACTATTTCCATATAATTCATACTACTTTCAATGACCGCTGACTAAACTACACATAATTAGATTATGTTATAAGTAGTATCAAAACATAGTAATTCTTATACAAGATAACTTTGGAGACCTAAAGTCAAATGATCATTTATACAATTATCAAAATAAGGATTTTCATGTACATACAAGCAATATTCTAAATGGATTTCTTGTATTGAGTCAATTCAATGAACTTGTTCTTTAACAAATACCCACACATTTGTTTAAGTATTTTTATACTTTAGTCTATGAGATCGACTACTTCATAAAGAAAAATATCAAATGTGCTAGTCTTTTTATGTTTTATTAACGTCTACTATTAATAAAACAACGACTAGGAATAATTTAGGGATAATATATAAATGTAATATGAACCTCATAATTATAATCTTATTATAATTTCATTTGCAACGTATAATTATCTCATGGACTTTATCATATACATCTAAACAAATAAAAGATAAAGAATATCTTTAAATATTTTGTCACTAAACTACAACCAAAGCGATTGACTGTATGACATAAACCAACGACCAATAATAATAATCACCTCCATTGACTGATAGATATATAATTACATTGTACATAATGATATGAGTGACATAAAATGTTTTTGTAAGAGTATAGAAAAGAAATAAGATAGCCTCAACCTTGCAATGCTAAAGACTTATATTTTATTTTTATCCATAAATACATTGTTGGGGCTTATAAGAAAGAAATTTGACTTTAATTCCCTATGTCTTCTATGAACAGGAATGGAAATCAAATTAAAGGTAAAAGAAGAGACAAAAACTTTTGTAACTAGCAAAATGGAGGATCCTTTAAGGCAAGGTAAATAAGAGCTTACAATCTCACAAAGTTGCTCTAGATTTCGTCAATTATAAAATCAAAGTAAAAGCCTCAGTGATACAATTGTTTGTTTTTAGGTGAAAGCTTATGGATTTATTCTTTAATTTTTAATAAAAAATTAAATAAATCTCTTACATTTTTAAGTTTATAAATTAATTTCTATTTTTAAAGATAGAATTTAATAATAACATATATAGTTAAGAGCTTATATAAAAATTTATGTATATTATAAAAATTACGTTGAATTATTATTATTTAATATGTTTAAGAATATATTATTTTTTATAATTAATTTGTGAATATGTTAATTATATAATGTTAACAGAGTTATTTGTTAACAATTAAAAATGTTAAAGGATTATTAATTACTTTTATTATTATTTATTTTTACTTGTGAGATATGCTTTGATCTTTATAATAGTTTAATTCACTTTATGATCCAATCTAAAATATTGGGTGCTACAACTTGAACAGAATATCAAAAATCAGATAATTAAGTCTTAAAGGTTAGACTGGCGTCAAATGGACTAGGAGGACAAGCATTGACTTACCATGACTTTAGCAGCTTTAGAAATCAAAGAAGAGTTGACATCAATATGGGATATAGGACTAACTTCAGACTCATATAGGTTAGAGGCAATTGAAAAGTCAAAATTACACTGACGTCAATGTTAAGAGTGTGTCAAGTGCTAGATTTATGATGCAAAATTTGAGGATGTGAAAAAATATACACCTAACATAGGCATCTGATATGTAATCATAAACCATAAATGTCATCTGATATGAAATCATAAACCATAAATGCCTCCGCTAGGGTTTTATATAGGGTGGTTATGATATTCTTAACTTTTATATCAGTTTCTCTTAGTAATAAAAAATTGTATCTCCCTGTTTATGGACGTAACTCATATTAATTGAATCACATAAATTTTATAGTTTTTATTTTGTTTATTTTTCCTATCTTTTGTGTTTATACAAGAATTGGTATCAAAGCCTAAGGCTTCTTTATGAATCTAGGCTTTATGGTCAGGATGTTTGTCTACAAATTCAATATTACAAAATTCAAACAATAACAACAACAACACTTAGTAGAAATTCTGATAACATGTGGGATCTGAAAAAATTCAATAGTACACAG
>JANSVA010095306.1:0-10819 GCA_025504915.1 Erythroxylum reticulatum
TAATAACGACCATCTTTATTTACCATTTTAATGTCATGCAGCTGCACATTCAACCCTAATAAAAACAAAATTGAACCAAATCATCTATACATGGGAGAGAATATTTGTTATTGATGGTAACATGATTGATCTTCCGATAGTCCACACATATTCTTAACGATCCATCTTTTTTCTTGACAAAAAGAACTGGAGCTCCTCAAGGCGAAGAGCTAGGCCTAATGTATACCTAAGCGAAGAGCTAGGCCTAATGTATCCCTTCTTTAACAACCCTTCCAATTGCTCCTTAAGCTCCTTCAATTCTGCCGGAGCGATACAGTAAGACAGAATTAAAATCGATGCAGTACTAGGAAGAAGCTCAATGGGAAACTTAATTTTCCTAGGGGGTAGTAATCCTGGTAATTCCTCAGGAAAGACATCTGGAAATTCCATGACCATAAGAATATCTTCTAACTTTCCTCTATCTGCCTTCGTGTCTACCATATAGGCCAAAAATGCTTCACACCCTTTCCTTATCATCTTTTCTATTGTCAAAGTCGAAATAATTCTAGGCGGACTTGACTTTCTGTTTCCCATAAATACCACTTTTCTACCGTCATCCAACTCAAACTCTCCTATTTTCTGTTTGTATTCTAAATTAGCATTATACTTCCCTAATGTGTCCATATCCAAAATCACATCTAATCCCCCCATCTTCAATGGCATTAGATTCACTACTAATCGTTCTCCTCCAATACATATCTCACAGTCTTTGTAAACTTGACTAATCGCAATGTATTGGCCAATTGGAGTATTCACCATCAAAAGGGTATCCAATGGGCTCAATTCTCTACCATGCATAGTTCTACTTGATAACACAAACAAATGGGTAGAACCCGGATTAATTAAAACAACAATATCATCATCAAATAATTTAACCGTACCAGTCACAACTTCTGGAGCGGTCTTTGCATCCTCCCAGGTCATTGTAAACACTCTAGCTAGTGCTTGCCCCCTTGGGCTCTCTGGAAGATTCACTCTCTTAGCTGCCTCAGAATTGCCTACTTCTATTGCGGTCTTATACCCCACTATCTCAGTTCTCCTTGAAGCTTGCATCTGAGTTCCCTTCCTTCTTGTAGGCTATGGACACTCTCTAGCCACATTCCTTTTCTCTCCAAAATTAAAGCATGCTCCAGTCAATCGGTAGCACTCCCCACTATGGAGTTTCCTTCAATGATCACACCTAGGGACGGATGACTTATCTCCCTTCCCCTTTTGTTGTCTCTAGCCGTTGAGGCTTGATGAGAAACAATAGGAGTCCTCATAGGTTTAGGCCTTCTTGCACCACTGCTCCTCTCCTCAGACTGCATAGGGAGAGTCCTGACACTCCTCTAGAGCATAGAGGTACTACCTCCCCTCTTGAACTGTTCTCTCCCCTTTCTCTTTTTGTTCATGGTGCTCTTTATATTCTTAATGTTTTCCACTCTCAGTGCTGCTTCAACCAATTGCTGAAAATCATAGAAATTATGTACCACCACTTTCTCTCTGATAGCTAGATGCAACCCCGATTCAAGCCTACGACACTTAGCTATCTCACTCATCATCATCTCTACTGCATATCAGGATAGCTGTGTAAACCAGTGCTCATACTCACTCACCGTCATTTCCCTCTGGGTGAGACTTAGAAACTCTCTTCTTTTACTGAATATACACCTCAGACAAATACTTCTTCTTATAAACAGTTAAGAAGTCCTTTCATGCCAACACCGACAATCTCATCTGGCTTCCTAGCATACTCTCCCACCAATGCAGAGCATCTCCCTGCAGCAAGCTTGCAGTATACACAACTTTCTTATCATCCTCACAATCCATTTGATCCAGTATCCTCTCGATTTTTCTCAACTAAGTCTCGACTTCTTCTGGCTCTGTTGTCCTGTAAAAATCCACTGCCCCATACTTCCTGAGCCTATCAAACTATTTTCCCTTCTTAGCTGGGGCTGAAGTAGAAGATTGCAGCATTTGGCTCATGACCTGAGAAAATGCCTAAAACATCCTCGGATCTAATGGAGGTACTTGTTTTTGTGGAACAGGTGACTATTGTGTCGGTGACCAAGAGGGCCTGATACCATGTCCTACAGAAGCCTCATCATTTCCTGGGGCTACTGACTCATCAGTACTCTCCTCCCTTACAGATGGTCAGCTGCGACAGATCCTTGCAAAACTCCTCATGTCCTTCTATGAGGTGGCATTTTACTCCTTCAATAGAGACACTAATGATTAGCTTACATTTCAATCTTATTTCTTACATGTATGCATGTCACTTAATGCAATTAGTTAATTCACAATGCAGCAAATAATCACATAGCATACAATTCATACCACTATGCATTCTAAGCCTAGGAACCCAAAAGCCTAAGCACTGATACCACAAGATGTTGGACCCCATCTCTAGAGCCCAACAATCTGAATGTATCATAAGACATAAGCATAGTCATAAAGCATGAGTGGAATAACCTGTAAGGTTGTTTCAATGAACTCTCACTTTCTTTCCATCCATCTTCTTGAAATCAAGACTGAAGGTTATCAATTTTGTGGAGAGATAAAAAAAGTGTTAGGAATCCATTGCTTTAAGAATCACTTCAATTGGAGGTCGGATGATGAAGTTATAGTCGAAAGAATCAACCACAATTATAACCTCATTCATCTTGTATCCGTCTTGTGACAATTGGCATAACTATCACTATAGACGTCAGATTAAGGTTATTATAGGGCAGTTTATAAGAGGACTTTGAAAACTACAACTTTCGTGAAGACCTTGAAGAGATAATTTGCAATCTAGAGCGTCAAATTCACAAATTTTCAAAAGTGTAGACGGATCAGACGAAGGGGCTCGGCCAAACGAAGGGATTCAGAACTAAGCTAAATTAGAAGGAGGAAGGGATTCAACCTAAGCTGAATCAGACGAAGGCAAAGAGATTCAGTCCAAGCTAAATTAGACGGACGAAGGGACTTAGTCCAAGCTGAATCAGATGGACAAAGGGACTCAGCCCAAGCTTAATCAAACGGACGAAGGGATCCAACCTAAGCTGAATCAGACAAAGACGATGGAATTCAGCACTAAGTTGAATCAGACGAAGATGATGGTATTCAGCCCTAAGCTAAATCAGAAGAAGACCATGGGATTCAACACTAAGCTGAATCAGATGAAGACAATGAGATTTAGCACCAAGCTGAAGTAGACGAAGATAATGAGATTCAGCACCAAGACTGAATTTGACGAAGACTAAGGGATTCAGCCGAAGGCTGAATCAGACGAAGAGATCCTAAACCTATGTAAGGATTGAAATGCATTAAACCAATTTTAAGAAAATCACAAGCAACACAATCATAATTCATTATCAACATGACAAAAGACTTCTTTGATACTTAATCTCATTGCTAAAACAAAATAGTGTTTGATTATAACTTTAATTACATATCTCATACACATCAAAAGCTTAATACAAAAATACAGAATACATTGGATGCTCAATGTTTAATATGCTTATAAAGCTATCTACAAGTCTAGTCATGAACTTAGTACAAAAGATTTCTAGCTATCTTGGAGTTTTCGATGCCTTGCAAGGATTGCTAACCGTCTCTTTCTGCACCTAAGGAGTGAATAATGGGGTGAGCTACACTGCTCAATGGCTTATATATTTATAGTCACCGATAATGAGCCACACATTCAAGCATAAATACATATATATCTAGCAATTCGATACTCAACAATTCAAAGTTAACAAGATGTCATCTCCTAAAGCATATCATGATCAGCACATAACACTCAATTATGCATCATGCTTAACAAATCAATGATAAAGTGCACAATAAATGGCTCAAGAGTTTCGTGGAACAAAATGGATAAGCCAAAGTTTATACCATGAACAAAACGAGTCCGATTTCTCAGGATCTCATGGCTTTAAGGGGGCAGCCTGGAGAAGGCTATACGTCGACGTGCACGTGAATAACGAAATGTTTCTCTCTCGCCCAAGCACAATCAAATTTCCATGCTTTTTTCTCTTTTCATTTATACAAAATGCCATGATATTTTTCAAGGCATAACGTGATCATACTCACATTGCATTTTCAACACACAACATACAAGCATGACCAATATTCACACACATAGACAAGCATTTACCCAATTACACAATAACTATAAATACATTACCTACCTAATTTTGCTTGTAAAAATTCAATTTAAGGTTGTCTTTCCTCTTGCTCTTAGGTAGGATTCTCTTGGTTTCCTAAAACAACTAAGATTTCATTTTAAACAACATTCTAATAAAGTTCATAAACTTTAATAATCACAAAAATTAATAATCCCAAATTAAGCTTAAACCTAACCTATCCATAATCCATCTATGTTAAAAAAATAAAAACCCTAGATAAGGAACCCTGAAATCAAATGGGTTTTATTAGATCATCTTCTTCCAATGCAAACCCTTCATTCTCTCTCTAACTCCTTCTCTAACAAAGCAAGAAAAAAAAAGAACTTATCTTGGCAAGATGATTTCCTCTTCTTTTTCCTTCTTCTTTCTTTCTCTCTCTCTTCTTTCATGTTTGTTCTCTCTTTTCTCTCTTTTACTTCTCACGACATTTCTCTCCTCTTCTTCTAGATTCAAGACTATATTCCATTTTAATCTTCTAAAAACACCCCTATTCTTTGTTGTCCTTCCAATTTTACCCTGTTGTCTTTTTCTACCAACTCCTTAAGCTAACTTAATTCTAACATTCCCTTATTAATTCTAACTCTATTATGCCACTAAACTAATAACTAAATTCTAAATTAATTAAACAAATAAATCGATAAAAATTGAAAAAATTTTAGGGTCCAATAACACTGTTTATATTACTCACACGTAATATTCACTTCAGTTATGTTTTTCCCATAAATCAATTAACGCACAAGCCCCACTTCACTGTCTATTTCGAAAACTCCCACACAAGCCTACAACACTATTAATTCACTCCACATTAATATCAGATTTGCTTCAGCTTTAAATGGAGACTTGCACATGCATTCAAGCAAGAAGAATCCCTCTTCAACCACGCAACAACCACATCCAAGTTTAAACACTCAACAACCTCATCCCTTTCTTTTCTTCTATCCATAAAATTCAGTCGTACACCATTCAAATACCAACATGATAATAGACTTTGATATTATGTAGGATTTTGTCACAACTATAATTAATATCTGATATGTCCAATTAAAAAATGAGATGCCAAAACAAAATAAAAAGATATATACCATATATCTTAACATATTGATCTGTCACATTGAATATGTTCTTGGTGCCGCCATAAGGTAGTTCAGAGTATTGCGTGATTCTGTCAATTTTTGTCAACAAATTTAAGATCCATTTTAGGGAAGCAGAACTCATCGGGAAGTTGTTTTTGTCTATCTCAAGTGTATTTAGTTTTCTTTCTTTATTATTTTAATCACTTGATTTATTCGTTCATTATTCTTTCGTTAAAAGATTGATTGAGAAAATTCTCTGTTGAGGTTAGTACGAGACGGTCGTACTATTGGGTGTAAAATTCTTTCAGGAGAAGTGAGGTTGAGAGATAGTATCAAAGGTTGAGTTGTGTCAGCTCAGTAAAGCCTTTGGTAAATCTATTGTACTTCGGTGAAAGTATTAAGCTAGTTGAAGGCCCCGTAGACATAGGCAAGGTGTGCCAAACAATGTTACCAAATTTCTGGTATTTTTTATTATTTCATTTTTGTTTATGCTAGAGACATTCACGATAAAATTGGAAAGTTTGTGAAACTACTAATCCCTTCAGTTTTTCATAAGCTAAATGTGTTGAAGAAGAAGAGATCATTGTTGCATGCAATAACTCACATAATTTAACTCTAGAACAAATAAATTCAGCCTCTTCATTCGAAGAGTCTCCTCAATTACGCAGAAGTGAGCGTGGTAGAATTCCTTGACGAAGATTTGAAATTGAAGAAGAGGCTACATAGTCACTGGTTTTGTTGATTTGCCAGTGTCGAAGAAGCTACGAAGAAGGATGAGTGGAGAAGAGCAATGCATGAAGAAATCCAAGCTATTGAAAGAAATCAAACATAGGACTTTATTAATTTTCCAGTAGGTAAACATCCAATTGCAGTTAAGTGGATTCCCAAAACAAAGTTTTTGGCAAATGGAAATGTACAAAAGCATAAGGTGAGACTAGTCGTGAAGGGCTATGCATAACAACAAGGAATTGATTATGAGAAGACATTTGCACGTGTTTCTCGTTTAGAAATATTTTGAGTTATTCTGGCTCTCCCAGCTTAAAAGCAATGAAAGGTATTTCAGTTTGATGTTAAGGGCTTGTTTGGTAAAGAGCTTATCAACTCTTTTTTAGCTGATTGACTCATTTTAGCTTATTGACCTTATAAAAAAGTTCGTAAACCTATTTGGTAAAGAGCTGGTTGGGTTGGCTGATTCAACCCAACCAATTGAATTTTTATAAGCTCCTCTTGAGGAGCGTTTAGGTAATCAGCTGATAGCTTTTTAATTTTATGCCAATTTTGCCCTTATTTGTTCTTTACTCTTGACCGCTCCTTTCTCATTTTCTTTATAACATGCTTTTCCTTTCCTACTCTTTTGTTGCATCTATCACACCACTCGACTCTCACGTCTCCACTAGATCACCATCCCCAGTTTACGGATGTGTTTACAGATTTGTGTAGCTTGCATGAGAATTAGAACGATGCTCTCTCCTTTCGCTTTGATCCCTCGGCAACAAGTAAGTTTTCTCTCCTCTCGCTTTGATCCCAATGTAATGAAGAGAAAGTATATTGAGAAGTTCCCATCTTTAGCTTTGTGTGAGTGGGAAGAATGTGGAGTTTGAGTTCCCATCTTTAGATTCGTGTGAGTGGAAAGAAAGTGGAGTTTGAGTTCCCATCTTTAGTTTCGTGTGAATGAGAAGAAATGGAGTTTGGTTCTTTGATATCGCTCATAAAAATCTTCATCTTATTTCTTTTTTTCTCTAAGTAATTATTCTTTTTTATTTTTGGTTTATATGTTCAATTTAAGTATAATCTTGTCCATGATCTACTCCAGCAGAGGGTACTCAATCTTATAGGCGGGACATTCATTGATTCACAATCGTCTTCAACTATAGATGTCACTAATCCTGTGAGTATAAGGAGCATAAGATTTTTGCTTCTCATGCTTTAGCTTATGAATTCATGTACTGTGGTTAATGATTCTTTTTTGAATATTTAGCTTATTTACATTTTGGCCATAGGCCACTCAAGAAGTTGTGTCTCAAGTTCCTTTGACAACAAATGAAGAGTTTAAGGCAGCAGTGTCTGCGGCAAAGAACGCTTCCCCATTATGGCGTAGCATGCCCATCACGACTCGTCAATGTGTTATGTTTAAACTCCAAGAGCTTGTCTACAAGAACACTGTATGTAAGTTTTTGTTCTATTTTTCTACTTTATTTTAGTTTAAATCTTTGCATTTAAATGCTTTGATCATAAGCATTGATGAGCTTTTGCAGGATAAGTTTACAATAAGTATCACTATAGAACAAGGGAAGACTTTGAAGGATGCACAAGGAGATGTGTTCCATAGACTAGGTTGGGTCAAGTTACGTCCCCTTTTATTTTGATCTTTCCTTTTTTGAAATTCTCCTCTTTTAGATAACTTCAATCAATTGATGTGCTTTCTCAATTTGCTTGTTTTTGATATAGAGGTGGTGGAACATGCTTGTGGAATGGCAACTTTGCAAATGGGGGAGTATGTCTCTAATGTATCAATTGGAATTAACACGTATAGCATAAGAGAACCACTAGGCATGTGTGCTGGGATTTGTCCTTTTAACTTTCCTACAATGATTCCCTTATGGGTAAGCCGTCTGTAATCTTCTCAGAAAATTAAATTTTCACTTAGAGCAGAGTTCACATCCACCTCTGTGATTGAGTTTTGGTGTTTTATGTTTGATACGTAGAAATAGTTATCTCAACTTGCTTCTAAATGTATCCCTGAATTGAAGCTGATTATTTCTATTGATACTATATTTTCAGTTTATAAAGAAATGACAAAAATGAACTAAATTCTTAGCATTTTTTTATTTCTACTGTTAAGGCATTTTATTGTTGCTTGTGATCTTGTGTTGTCTACTGTGTTGTGTTCTCAAGAATTTATTATGTTTATGGCTTCTCACCAGGGGCTTCTATCATACTTGCTGAGTTAGCAATGGAAGCTGGATTGCCTAATGGTGTCTTAAATATTATTCATGGGACTAATGTATGCACTTACTTTCCAATCTGCTTATGGTTATTCATGGTCTCTCTCTCTCTCTCTCTCTTTTCTTTGGCTTTGTTGGCACTTTTTAGGTCTTGTTAAGAAAGAAGAAGTTGAATCTGCAATTGATTTAGCTTTGACCTTTGATTTGAACCACTTTTATGAATCAAAATACCTCTGATTGAAGCTTGCCTCCACTAGAATGATAAGATTGCCATTCTATTTAAGAGACAAGCTTGCCATTCTATTTAAGGCTGGAGTCAATTTTTTCACACAGCTCAAAATGATAACTCAATAATGAAAAGATTTGCCAGGGGGCAGTGGAGTATCTATGGCAATGCCAACTTCACAGAAGTTATAGTGATCATAGCCTACTTATAGTAAACTGTCATCTTTAACTGGCTTCAAATAAAATCCAAGTTTCATATCCCACCTTTGTTTTCATCAAACATTGCTCAGTGCTTTTATAAATATATTAGTATTTTTATTTTCAATTTCGAAATAAATCAGAAGCACAAAGTTCTGCATTCTGTGTTGTTTGGCAAAATGGACACTCTGATATTGTTTATTGTTTATTCCTATTGAATGTTATCTGTCTATTCGGTCTTTTCTTCAAAAATTTGTCTTTTCAATTTTTGCGATTTTCCTCTTCTTCTTCTACGTGCTTACAAATACCTCACAAGTAATTATCTTTTTTTTAGTATACTACTCACAATTAATTCATAATAGTTTGTTGTTTCACCAATGAATTTATTAATAGTTAGTTTTTCTTTCTTAGGAATGAATAGAACAGTTATGTTCCAAGTCTTCATTATGTAATAAATATTTTTTTCGTGAAGTTTACTAATTTCTCATGATCTGTGTGCATCTTTATCTTTTGTGTTGAAGTTGCTTTAGGCTTGACATACTTATTATTCTTTTATAGGAATATGTGGAATTGATTTCATTTGGAATTTTAAGCAGGTAATTTGAACTTTGAAGGCACATATTCACCAAAAGTTTAAGTGAATTCATTACGTTTTGGTAATCTCCTCGAAGAAACCAAAGATCAAATGGATTCAAGGTAAAACATGCTTTGCAGATTTGTCTTCTCATTAGTGTTTGCATCTAGTTGCTTTACCCAATCAGGCATTCCTATCATAAGAAAGCAGCATATGAGGAGAATGCAAAGAATGAGAATGAAGATAACACGGGAATCGCAGGTGTGGATGACAAGATTCATGATCATTTCCATAATACAACAGAACAAGGTGTGGAGCACAATAGCAACCCCATAAATGGAGACAAGATGGGAGAGAACAAAGAGAATGTCAATGAAGAAATAGAGAGGGATGACAGCAAAGAGAATGATGACGAAGATAGTAATTCTGAAAGGGGTACAGGGGATGATAGCAATAAAGGTGATTGTATAAAGAGTAAAGAGACCGACAATGAAGAAATTAAGGGAAGCAATAATTAAGAGACGAACGAGAACATAAGTGAACAAAAGAAGAATGTGGGAGAGAATCAGGAGACAGAAATGTTAAACATAGCATGTGAAGTTTTTCTGCTATCTTTGCCTGTCTATGTGTTGTTTAACAGTCCCCGATTCTTCCATTTTTTCGTATGTTAAGTGACAAATTAAAGAATGTTAATTGTTATGAGATGTTATTTACTGTAATCAGTCAAGCAATGTCATTAGCTAAAAAGAGTGTAATGTTAACACCAACTAATTTGCATTATGGTCATTACTTTTAGCATTTTCTTTGCCTTCTCAAGCTCAATAGGATCAAGATGACTCAAGATAAATACTTTCTCCACTTGCAAAATGTCCAATATAAAAGGTGAATTAGCTGAACTATTGTAACAGAGCATATTAACATACCCAAATTGTTAGATGTACCTCCTTAACCAGTGTATCTGTGTTGAGCAATTCAATATAATCAAGAAATGTTTTTGCAAAACCATTCTGCATTGAAGTAATTTCACTTCTAGATTGACCTTTTGGTTGGTCCCCTACCTCTCCCATGTCTAATTTGTGATTAAATATACCAATAGTTGTTATAAATTTAATATAAAAATGTTGTGTAAATTGATACTTTATGAAAACATAGATTTCTAACTATGTAGTAATGACTAATGATGTCAGTTAAAGACATCATGATTTTTCAATTGAAATTTTAAATTAATTTTAGAATAAATTCATCAAGACTTAATAAAATTTTCTTATTTAAAATTGTTAAAATACTTTAAATTTAGACATATATGTGAATTAATAAGGTATTAAAGCATAACTTGTTAATAATGTATTAATGAATAAATTTTAATTTTAATTATAAGGTATCAAAGCCTAACTTGCAACCATTTTGTTTTATCTCTATGTTCATTTCTTTTGCTCTATTTGAATTGTATTGGTAAACTTCATTTATATTATTATATTTTATGTTTGGATGTATCATCATAATTATTATGATTATTATTGTTGTTCTTATTATTGTTGTTGTTGTTGTTGTTGTTATTGCTGTTGCTACTGCTATTGTTGTTGTTGTTTTTGTTGTTGTTGTTATTATTATTAT
>JANSVA010095317.1:0-10818 GCA_025504915.1 Erythroxylum reticulatum
GGGAGATATAGAAGGAAAAACCAATATAAGGGTAAAATGGTAATTTTACCCTTTATTGTACGGATGGCTATAATAAGGTTTTAAATAGGATTTGCAATTGGACCTAAAATTTATGTTCTCATAATATTTAATAATTCAAGAGTTCAACTAATTGTCTTTAGTGGAATGTCAATTAGTTAATAAGATAGAATTAATTCTAATGAGATTAAGTTAATTCTAGGCTCATTGGAGCTTGAATTATTAAAGTCCAACGAGATTCCCCACTTGGCTTGAAAGAAGGTTATCAAGCTAAGTAAGAAATATAAATGGAGGTTTTAGAAGCCCGTAATTGAATGTTGGGCTTACACGAATTAATGGTTAATTAAAAGCCCAAATGTTCATTTTGAAATGGGCTAGACTTTGGTTTAATATAATCGAATAGATTAATTATATTAAAACAATTTTTTTAAGAAATGAAGGATCAATTTCAAATTTTATTAGGGTTGAATGTACAGGTGCACATTTAACATTAAAATGCTAAATAAGGATGGTCTTTATTATGGTTTATCATCATTAAATGGAGTTATGAACTTACCATTAAATGGTTTAATGGCTATCTTTTAATGTTAAAATATAACCTATTAGCATTTATTGGATTAAAGAAGAAAGATGTAAATTGGATGGACCATCTTCCTTCTTACATCATCAAAAACTGAAATTAACATGATAATACTAGGTGATTGGACTTTTCATATAGCCATCTTAAAACAAATGAGAAGAGTCACATTTAATGGCTTCTTTATGTTTGAATAAAGAAAGGTGTGATGCATTGAATGCTTACCCTCTTCTCTCTTATCATGCATAACTAAAATTAGGAGTGTAAAAAAAGAGTTCTTGCATTGTTTTGACTAACTCTCTCCTCTCACCTATGCATGACCGAAACTTAGTATGAGAAGTGTCTCATTGTTTTTCCTTCTTTCTTCTAAGAAAATACTCCTCCAAAGTGTTTCTTCTCCTTTCCCACCAAAGGATTTTGTTAACCAAGTTGTCCTAGGAGAATAAGAGGTAAATGAAATTAGTTAAGGATACAACGATAAGGAGAAGATAGATTGACAAAGAAAAGGCTTTGGATACAAGAAGAAGGAGAGGATAGCGCAGCAAGGAATTAAAGCTGTAGCAAAGGAGTCGGTAATACTCTTCATCTTGTTTATGTCTATTATTATCCTTATACTATATCATGTATAGATTGGCATGATGAATTGGATATATTGCTTCCGCTGTAAAAAAGATTTCTAAAATTTTTTTAAATCTACCGGTTCTCTAAATATAGCATGCTTTCTTTTTCAGATTCAACAATAATAGGGGAGCTTTAGTAAGTAATTTAGATGGTCTCTTTTGTAAGTAATTTGGATGAACTTAATTGTAAGAAAATGTTTGTAAGTAATCATTGAGTATCTGTAAGTAATTTAGTAAAAAAAAATTGATGGCTTTGCTTTGACTATTTTGTTTTTTATTAATTTTGCTCCACTGAATGATTTATAGAGCTATCAGTAATCTCTAAGACGCTCACACTTTACTTTATTCTATTTAGTACTAAATTGAATTGTATTTTATACTGATTGTGTTCTGAACTCGAGACAATGAATGTTCGAATTGTTTGATGCATGTAAATATGATTGACTAATAGTTTTTGTGAATGAAATGAACTTATTTGGTTTTTTAACTGTCAAGTCCTAGTCGTGGGTAAATAGGCATATCTAGAAGGGTTAGTAGCTGCTTTTGGAAATTTCAGTATCAAGACTTTGGTCTGTTCTGGAAACTTTGGTGTCGAGACTTCGGTCTTTTCTAGACACTTCGGTGTCAAGACTTCGGTCTCTTCTAGACACTTTGGTGTTAAGACTTTGGTCTCTTCTATTTAGTGATGCCACCTATGGTATCTTCTGTATAAGTCCCGTTACCCACTTTTATTCATGGATTTATATTCTAACTCTTTTTGTACTTTAATCTTTGATAAGCTTTGATGAGAAACAAACCATATTTTTGGTCTGATGGGTTAACACACTATTCCAAAAATTTGTTATGTATTTTTGTATATTTTATTCTACTATTGAAATGTCTGATTTTAGCATGTGAAGTGTTTTCATTAATAAATCTTATTCTGCTCTAAATTTCAGTATGTTGAGATGCTTTTGTATAACTTGATTTAGTAGCTGTTATGGTTAGACATAGTTTAGTTATTATTCACTAAGCTATATGCTTAGCACGGTGGATTTACCCCATGTAGGTTCAGAGTAATGATAATAGAGACTAGGTCGAGTCAATTACAATGGCCAATAGAGTCTGAGTTGTTGTTTTAATAAAACATGTATTTTTGCTCTTATGTTGGCTTGTATCTCAAGTGTATAACTTTGAATTGTCGTAAGTTGTAATAACTATTTTCAGGCTGATTTTCCATTTGAAACAAGTTTGTTTTAAGTTTAGTGTATAATATAATGTATGTTTGATCTGAATTACATCCAATAGAAGATTTTGAATGTTATGCTTCCGCGAAATCTTTTGATTTGTTTGTACTATCTTATGTGGCATCCACATATCCTCCCAGGGGGTATCGAGGCACAACAAAATGTCATTCTACTAAAGACAATTAGTTGAAATCTTGAATTAATAAATATTATGAGGATATATACTTCAAATAATATGTCCAATTATAAACCCTATTATGAACCTTATTATAGCCATCTGCACAACAAAGGGTAAAATTACTGTTTTGCCCTTATATTGGTTTTTCCTTCTAAATCTCCCATTTTACTCAATATGGTGATTAACACATAAGATCTCATCTTGATGTTAAGATTTGATGGGTAGCTAGTCGATCAAACTCCTGACACCAGGTTAATCAACATTCTCCATAAATATCTAGAAGTGATGATATCACTATAAACTCTTTATTTGAGTGAATGTTCCCTGATACATGTTTCACTTAATAATTCTAACATACAGACACTAGATTAATACTCTGTAAAAATCCATTCCGATCATATCAAGAATTATAATAAAACACATATGAGTTCATCAGTCATCAAGATTGTGGTTCATAATATCCAAATGCTAAAATGTATGTTTTAAGACTAAAGGAACGGCCTGCTTTATTCTTGAAAACATACTTCATTCCATATTCATTTAATAGTGACATTATAGATAGTCGACTACTATCATGATATGAAACACATCATTTCCTTAAAGTAAACTATTTTACTTACACAAAGATAAATCACAACACTATAGTGTAAACCATGATCAGGTGATCAACTTGATTATTCAACTGTGAATCCATTGTTTTAGATTCTTATAATATACATGTTTCCCATACGTATATGTATATTACTTACAAAATAATCTCGCTACTTTATGACTAGATATATAATGCTCATCAAAGCCAAACTCTATTGTTTTATTAATTATAAATATTTTTATTACAAAATTGTAATTAAAGAAGATTAAGTTACATGTAAATACACTTGCTTTCTAGGGCATTATATTTACATAATTCCAACAAGTGTATTTATATATAACTTAATTTTCTTCTAATTACTTTTGTAATGAAAATATTTATTATTAATAAAAAAGTGTTTGGTTTTATTTGTATGAGTATTATATATCTAGTCATAAGGTACTAGGATTCTTTTGTAAGTAATATACATATACATGGAGATTTATAGGAAACATATATATTATTATAATCTAAATTAGTTGAATAATCAAGATTATGGCATAGACTATAGTGTTGTTATTTATCTCTGTGTAAGTAAAAGAGTTTACTTCAAAGGAATGATGAGTTTTTTACTATGATAGTAGTCGACTATCGATAATGGTTGAGTTTTATACTATGATAGTAGTTGACTATTGATAATGGCACTATTAACTGAACTTAAGAAGATTAAGTTAAATGTAAATACAATTACTTTCCGAGGAACTATATTTATATAACTCCAACAATCTCCCACTTGCCCTAAAGCAAGTTTGACATACCCCTCAATCCCATCCTTGCTAGGTGACCCTCAAAAGTCTTTTGAGACAGCGTCTTTGTAAACAGATTAACAAGGTTTTGCTCTATGGGTATCTTTACCACATCCACCTCACTATGTTGTATTATCTCCTTTATGAGATGATACTTTCTTTCAATGTGTTTAGAAACTTTATAGTTTCAGGGTTCTTTAGAATTAGCTACTGTCCGACTATTATCACAATAAAGTGTACTGACTTTTTCTACCTCTAGGACTACCTCCAAATCATTTAGGAACATGTGAAGCCAAACTGCTTCCTTTGCTACTTCACAAGCAACAACATACTTAGCCTCCATAATCGAATCAACAATATAAGATTGCTTAACAATTCTCTAGATTATGGCTCCACCTCTTAAAACAAATAAAGAACCAGAAGTTGATTTCCTTGAATCAACATCTAATTAGAAATCAGAATCTGTATATCCTGTCAAAATAAGATTACTTCTAGAGTAAACAAGCATTAAGTTTTCGTCCTATGAAGATGCTTCAGTATGCACTTAACTACAGTCAAATGCTCCATTCCTGGATTAGACTAGAATCTGCTTACTAGTCCCACTGCATAATAGATATTCGGTCTAATGCAATACATTAAACTTCCAACTATCGAAGCATGTGGAATGTTACACATGCGTTTAACCTCTCTTGTTTCTTAGGTGCTTGTTCCTTTGAAAGTTTGATTCCATGTCTAGTAGTTGTGAAACCTCTCTTGTAATCTTGCATAGTGAACTTTTTGAGCATCTTCTCAATGTAGGTTAATTAAGACACGACTATTTGTTTGTTCTTACGATCTCTTAAAAATTTAATCCCCAGAACATAGTTAGCCTCTTCCAAATCCTTCATTGAAAATTGTTCATTCAACCATCCTTTAACTGTAGATAACATTCCCACATCATTCCCAATGAGAAGAATATCATCAACATACAGGATTAGGAATTCTTTTATTTTTTATAAACACAAGGTGCATCTAGGTTTTGTATGAATCCATAGGTTTTGATAGACTTATCAAACCTAATATTCCAAAGCCTAGATGCTTGCTTAAATCCATAAATGGACCTTTGCAACTTGCATACCTTATGCTCATTACCTAGCTCAACAAAACCTTCTGGTTGGGCCATATAAATGATCTCCTAAAGATTCCCACTAAGAAATGCGATCTTGATGTCCATTTGCCATATTTCATAATCGAAGTAGGCTATTGTGTCCAAAAGAATCTTGATAGACTTAAGCATGGCAATTGGAGAAAAAATCTCCTCATAGTCTATAACCTCTTTTTAAGTATAGCCCTTAGCTACCAATCTCACTTTAAAGGTCTCTACCTTTTCATCTAATCCTCTTTTCCTTTTATAGATCCATTTAAACCCTATGGCTATTATACCTAGTGGTAAATTTACAAGGATCTAGACTTCATTAGTGTACATAGAATCTATTTCTAATTCCATCACCTTGAGTCGTTTTCTTGCATTAACATCATTAATAGCCTATGTTTACATAATAGGATCTGTTTCTTCTTGGTCTAAGATGGCAATTAAGCCTTCTCATAGACCTAGATACCTATCTGGCTATCCCATAACCCTCCCACTACGTCTAGATGCTATTTGATGTTCAGGTTGCTCTTTTGATTCAACTCTTGATCCATTTCGACATCTTGTTCTGTCATATCCAAATCAACTCTTGGTTTGGATGAAATAGCTAACTCCTTTAGTACTACTTCACTTCTTCCTTTGTGATTTCTCATAAACTCTTCCTCTAGGAGGTTGCATTTTTTGACATAAATACCTTCGTATCTTGAAGATTGTAAAAATAGTACCCTCGAGTTTTTGTAAGATATCCTACAAGAAAACATACTTCTGACCCTAGTTCCATCTTTGTTTATTCTGGCTTTAGAACATGGGCTGGGCAGCCTAAGTCTTTAAGTTCTATAATGAAGGCACTCAGCCAGTCCATAACTCCCTAGATGTTTTAGGCACCGATTTGGATGGAGCAAAGTTAAGAAGATATGTTGTCGTTTGTATGGCATATCCCTAAAATGATTCTAGAAGGCCAGCATAGGACATCATCGATCTTACCATTTCCTATAGAGTTCTATTCCTCCTCTCAACTACACCATTCTGTTGAGGCGTTCGAAGAGCTAACAAGTTGGAAAAAATTCCATTGTCAATTAAATATTGCTGGAACTCTCTAGATAAGTACTCACTACCTTGATGCGATTGAAGTTGTTTTAATGGCTTACCTAACTGCTTCTTAACTTCAACTTTGAATTCTTTGAACTTTTCAAAGGATTCACTCTTTTTATGGATCAAATACAAATAGCCATATCTAGAATAATCATCTATAAAGGTTATCAAATATTCACATCCTCCTTTAGCTTATACGTTCATGGGCCTACATAAATCAGTATGCACCAGGTCTAGTGTGGATTCAAATTTGTTTCCTTTAGAAGGAAACGAGGCCTTGGTCATTTTGCCTTCCATACAAGATTCACAGGTGGGTAATGGATCATTATCTAAGCCTGTAAGAATCCCATCCTTTACTAACCTGTCAAGTCTTTTCTAATTGATATGACCCATTCTTAAGTTCCATAAATATTTTAAATTAATGCTAGAGACATTGAAAAATCTTGGTTTTATCAATTCTGTGGTGTTTAGTGAACCAGTCATAGGTTCTATAAAGAATAATCCATGTTTAATTATTGCATCATAAATAAAATCCTTATTCTTATATATTGAAACAATATTTTCAAAATATAAGGAATAACTAGATTTTATTAGATAAAAGCCAGAAATCGTGTTCCTTACAATCATTGGCATGTAATAAACATCCTCCAAATATAACCTATGACCTCTAGGAAAGTCCAAGATAGCTACTCCCACTGATTCTACTGAAACATAGGATCCATCTGTTGTCTTAACTTGAAACTGGCCTTTAGGTAGTCTTCTTCATTGCTAGAAACTCTGCAAAGAATTGCAAACATGGTTAGTGGCTCCTGAATCTAATATCCAAGAATCAGATAAATCTGCCACATTTCTAGTTCCTAACAATCTTAGGAAACCCACACACAAACAATCTACAATTCTAGACTAAACATCTCACCAATATTCAATCATAGGTGTGCGACATTATACAAGCCTGGGCGTGCCTTGGACACCCGTGCATGTCTATACACGGCCGTACAAGCGCACTAGCTTCCTCCATTTTTCTATATCTTCCCTCTGATTTATTCATTCTTAGTCATATATTCTATCTTTCTACTTCAGTACAATCATAAAATAATTTCAAATGCAAGCTCATAAGGTATTGATCATAAAAACTAAAACTTACATAAGCTTTCTCTGACTACTACGTTTTTAAACTTTCTGCACATTTTGAAATTCACACCGAGTTTATATAATACATCTTGGGTATTACCGAAGCTATCCACTCGTTCGTGTACTCATGTATAAATTACATTTTTAATCATTCAATCATCGTCAAACTCATTTGATTCATTTCTATAAACATTCAAATACTTCTGCCTATACAGTGACAAACAAAGCATATATTCACTGAGTTTCATGAAAACATTACTTGTTTCAATAAGAACTCTAACAGTAACCTTTGGTGGAAGGAGTAACAAATCTCTAGTAGTGAGATTTCGGTGGATAAACAAAATACTAGGAACAAGTTGTGTGTGTTGAAAGCTTATGATATAGAACAAGCTACAGTGTTCTCCTCCTAACTAAAAGCTTAACCCACATATCCTCTTTGCATGTAATATAGGTGTCATCAACTAAAATTACTACGTGTCTCCTTTGCATGTGAGCCATTTATCACAACTCCATTAGTCAATGTGTCACAATATAATTGGTCCATATTTCAACATTTTTCCAAGTATAAAAATACCTAAATTTTTAGAAATTTCCTAAAATTAACCAAAATTTCCAAAATTATAATAAGCTCCAAATAAATTTTCAATACATAAAACCCAAAATTCTCATTTTAATCACATTTCTTTTATTTTTAAAACATAACACAATTTTAACTCATATCATACATGTACTTTCTTAATTATGTAACATTTCATCTAGGGTATATTTTAGGGCCTTACAATTCTCTCCCCCTTAAATGAATTTTTTCCTTGAAATTATTACTTGAATAATTCTCGCAGAAAGCAGTACTAAACTTGATTTGAGTATCCAAAATCTTTTACAGACTTTTCTAGAGTCTCAAAATAAATTGAATATCACAATTAGAAATAATACATAATGGAAAAAAGGTGTGGCACCCCATACAACCTAACTATCTCATTTCAATCATCAGGTATTAATAGGTTTCTTTCTAATTCCTCAATAAGATTCTCAATTCTGAATCCTCACTTCGGGCTTTGCTAAACTTTTCACATAAAACCAATTTTAAAGTCAATATAGCCAATCATACTCCATTCTATCCTAAATTCCAAATTCAATTCAACCTTCAATGCATCTGTTTAGTATCAGATGCACACGAACTTGACCAGGTTAGTACACATTTGTATAATCATAAACCTTTAGATCTTCTATTCATTGTCTCAGTCTCGTGTTCAATTCTTTCAAACTCAATAAGTATCTCTAACTTTATTGATTTATATTGATATATAAATCCAAAATGTTTCACCATACATATATTGTCTCCAATCTTTCAAACCAAAGGCTATTTCAGCAAGTTTCAAATCATATGTCAAATAATCGATTCACGAGGCTTTAATTGAGTCCATGCATACAAAATTCATTTTTATTATGTTGTAAAAAATTGCATCTTAATTTTTTATGTGAAACATCATTATATAAGACCAAATATCCAAATTCATTATTATTTGTTATAATCGAGTGCCTTTTAGATACAGATATGGATATTGGCCCATTAGACTAAGTCAGAAATAGAAATCACGGAGCAAAGCTCTGCGTGCAGAATCTGAGCTTATAGCTCTTTTAAACTAGCTACTCAAATCATAATGCCTTTATCAGAACATGCATTACATGAAATGCATCAAATAATAAAATGTACCACGTATATCTTTCACCTATAAGTACAGACAGAATCTCATATTCATTCAAAACTGCAGATTTTCTTAAGTAATTAATTCCTTAATAAGATAACATTATCTCATGTTATTTTCGGTTCTCCCAATTGACTTATTTTCTAGAATCATTTTCTCCATTCATTCGATTTCCTCTTATTTCACATTGACTTATTACAATGTCGAACCATTTTTTACTAGTTTATCCACTCATTTTAATTTATTCATAATCTTAACTTCCTATGTTGGTAATACATTCATCAAATCCAATTTGTATCCCCTAAACATATTTGCATATAATGTAATGTAGGCCTAAGTTCTCCTCATATTAGCAAAAGCGTTCCCTCAAATTAAAAAATTTAGTAACATAGTTGGATACTTTACATCAAACAAAATGCATACAATATCAATAGCATATTCTACATCTTATGCTTGAGTCTCCATTAGAAATAAACCCAATATTCACATTTAATTTACTCCATTTTTTTCATTCTTAAAAGTAAACCATCTGGTCTACCTAACCTTATTCAGTGAAATTCTTCTTCCAAAGAAGATTTTTTGCTACTATCAACTATATTTTTTCTATAATCCTTACCAATCAGTTGTTCCCATCATTACTTATTAGACATTCTTAGTACCTCAAAAAGATCAATTTCTATTGTTTCTTACTAGGCTATAATGTTCCATTTTCCAAACTTGATGAAGTAGTAGACAAGATTTCCATCGTATATACTTAGCGGTGTATCTTTAAAGTCATCCCATTTTATCCAGAGATTTATTTCTAAAAAATCACCAATTTCTTTCCTTATTTCTATCTCATCTTTCTATTGTCATTTATTTCGTCTTCCATATGTATAGCTTCGATCAATTCAGAATTATAGATACAAATTCATCACTTAAACTCTGATCTCAATTCCACTAACATATTCTTATAGTAAATCATAACTCTTATCACAGAAACCAACAACGAGTTCAATTCTAAGTTCGACTTCTTAGGATATACTTGTATACTTTAATCTCATCATTTCTACTTATTTCTCCCTTTTCCTTAAACAATCTATGACAATGCATTCACATCTATATCACATTTGGGGATATATTACCATAGTACAATGTTGATATCGTATCCTATAATACATCCACCAATACAAATGCTTATTTGTCATATCTAACCAGATACTATTTCCCAATTCTAAATATCCACACCTTTCATTTTCTCATATTTAAACAGATCATCATTCTAATTATTTGACACCTCAACTTCCTAAGCTAAAATTATGTATATGGAATCAAATTCGTACTTCCTAAACATAATAACATAGAATTTATTACAGACTTCAGTCCTTCTGACCGGAATAAGAATGTAATCTCAAATTCAAGAATCCAAATCTCAAATTGAAGAATCCAACTTCATAATAAACAAAGTACATACACTCTTGTTAGTCTATTCAGCTTCCCTTATCTGAATCTCATACTTATCTGACTACAATATTCATATTTGATTTGTTCAATACTCATTCTTTCATTCTTATCCACATATATATTACATCCATACACCATAACATCATTCGTGAAAGCAACCATTTTATTAGATGTACACTCATAATAACTGATTTGTAACATCCCCTCACCAATTGGAAAGGGTATTTTGGTCATTTTGAATGGTTTAGGATCATTGAAAGTGTTTCAGATATATTCATGCATTCATATATGCACATGAATAATAAATAGTGAATATTTGCT
>JANSVA010095448.1:0-10815 GCA_025504915.1 Erythroxylum reticulatum
ACCTGATCACCTAAGACGGATGACCTATAACAAAACAATGATTTCAATCAATTTCTGCATTTCTCACAATAATTCATACCTAAATATGTACTAGTCCCAACAGATGCCAAACCATGCTCTGATACCACCTAAATATAGCGCCCCTTACCGTAGGGTATACACCGGGACGCCTGTAGGTCATCCCGGTGGATATCCTACGGTAAGGGGGCGCTACACTCTCAGTCTCCACTCTCCAGTCTATCCAGCATGATATTATCTTAATTTTGTAAATTGTATAATTTCTTGTAAAATGATTTAAATAATCATTTATAGCAAAATTTTCTATAGTTAATGAATTTGGATTTATCAATTCTCTCTTATAATAATTAATAAATTATTTAAGTAAATTTAAAATTCGTAATTTATTGAATTGAAATTCTTAACTATAGCTATTAACTTAATGACTTTTCATACAAATTTCTAATCAATTGAATTAAAATTCCTAATTAATCATACCAATAAATACATCTCAAGATTTTAATTTTAAAATGTATTTTCTCATTAATGATATGCAAATGTATGAAGCGTCCTTTAATCTAAACCTGACTTAATGACTTTTAACAGAAATTGTGTTACATATTTAGCTCATTATACCAAAAATGTTAATTAAAACATTAAGAAATTAGTGATGTTACGCTATCATTTAATGACTTATAGTTATATTCAAACGAAATATTAAGTGGTTTAAATAAAAAGATATAAATATTTTGTAATTTAATATTCAATAAATTAATAAATTTATTATATCTTAATTATATGTTGTTATAATTTAAAGTTATGACATAATATATATATTAAAAAGAATTTTATAAATTTTATGAAATATGGTATGCTTATAACACTCTAACGATAAGAATGATTTAAAGTTAAACTTATATCAAGGTTTCGAGTAAGAAATTACTCTTATTAAACTTTTAATTAGAGTGACTTATGAATGAATCTTCTAATATTAGAATTTAGAAAGAAGAAAAATTATGAATATAATTTTAGATTAATTAGAATATAATTATTTTAGAAAAAAGTAAAAATAATTTTGAAGTAATAAAAATAATAATTTAAAAGTATTATAGCTTTAATAAAATAATCTCTATTTTCAATATAATATACTACATGTATTTGTTTTTATAACTCAAGTACTTATATATTATTTTTGAATTGATACATTATGATTAATAAAGTGATTAATTCATTTTAAGATTAATATAAATACATATATGCATAATGTACAAAATAAAAAGTTTAAATGTGTTAAGATTAATCAGCATATTAATCAATTTCTTTTAATATGTGTAATAAAAATATAAAAATTTATAATGATTATTTAATAATAGATATATATGAAAAGACACTAATATTTATACAACTATACAGGTAAGAAAAACAACAATAACCAAAATTACAACAACTACATCATTTAAGAGTTCTTGTAAAAAATTTATAAAAACATTAAAAGTTTGAAAATATTATATTATAAATTATTAAATATATTTTTTAAAAATCATATTAAAAAGAAATATAATAATTTATTAAACATGTAAAAATAATATTTGAAATAAATTTATTGTACTTAGATATTATAATAATTAAAAAATAAAATTAAATTCACTTGTTTGTAGGAAATAATTTTGAAAATATTATCATTGCTACATATTTTTAATAAATATATATTGATTTGCATTTTATATCTTTTATTTTATATCCATATTTTTATATAATTTATAGGTAATTTCATCTTACACTTTATTATAAATGGTTAAGTTATAATTTATAATTTATGAATTTTAAAAAATACAATTATAATTTTTTCAAATTTTCTTAAAATAAATATAAAAAATTATATTAAACGAGGGCCAACTAAGGCCTGACCGGATTGGGCCATCAACAACTCGAGCCTAGCTCAACCTGTTAAGAAGCCTATTGATTATCTAACAACATAACATACGTTTGGTCAAGTACACATCATAGTGGGATGGTATAGACATGTTCTCTCTCTCTCTGACCTTCGTCCCTAACATTTGACAACCTTGCACCCTCCCCCTCTAAAAGCCAACTACGTTAACCTCCTAAATAGCCACTAAAAATTGCCTCCCAACTACCCGATCAACATGACATCTTGAGCACCTGAACGTATCCTGCAAACCAACCCTATCTCTAATCTATTTACAATAACGTTAAACTTGATTCCCTTTTGAATGGAGCCTCAGACAACAAGGAGCCCAGCAAGATTCAAGATTTTAGTGAGAAAAAAATAACTTGGTCTTCGGTTATGGGTGACTCAGGTAGTCTAGGAAAGCTCAGGTACGTGGAATCTAACTACGACGAACCTATATAGGCTCCAATGGAAATAATAATGATGGGTGCTAGGAAGTGGAGTTCCTCAGTTTTGGTTTTTTTTTTTTTTTCTAGAGAGAAGATTAGGGTTCCTAATGGTGAGTAGATGGGGAAATGCAATATGGAAAAACCAGGGGCTAGTAAGTCTAATGGTGAATAAAGATGAGTTATTTATATTTATAATCAACTCAGAGGAAAATGCGCAGAACAGGACTATCCAATCTTGCTAAAAAAATGGCATCCAAGCGTGACAATGGATAGGAATAAGCTTGAAACTGCTCCTCTATGGGTGAACTTCCATAAGGTTCCCCTTGAGTATTGGTTAACTGAAGGAATAATTTACATTGCTGGTAAGGTAGGGAAGCCTATAGAAATGGATGAAAATACTACACTAATAAGGAGGGTAGGCTTCGTTAGGTTATGTATAGATGTTGATATCATAAGAAAATTACCTGAAGAGCTGAAAATTATGAAACTACCTGATGTTGGGAAGTTTGTTAAGGATATCCTGAGAATCTCATACATGTGGAAGCCTAAAATAAAAGAGGCAAAACATGTATGGGTAAGGAAAGAAGCTAAAGAAGCAACAAGGGATGGTGAAATTAAAGGGATCAAGTTGGCAGAGATAGAAACAGAAAATCTAGCAGAACAGAGGGAAACTCAAGATGGGATTAGGGATGAGTTATCTGAGAAGGAGGTTTCTATAGTAAAAAAATTGGAAGATGGAAGTGGAAACAAAGAAGAATTACCTGGGAAGGAGATACTTATTATAGATTGTCAGACTGAGGAGGGGGGACATGAAAATCAACTTGTGTGTAGCGGGTAACCAATGATGGAAAGGGAAACATCAGGATCAGAGTCTATCATATGGCTTATCTCTTAGTAAAGGTAGGAAATCTAAAAGTAGAAGATTGGGTAAAAAAAAGTCATGAATAACGTTGTTATTTGGAATGTTAGGGACCTTAATAGTATTAATAAGCAACTTATAGTTAGGGAGTTTATAAAGAGCAATAATGCAGATTTTTTTGGTTTGTTGGAAACCAAAATAAAGCAGGAACAACTACAAAGATGCCTATATTTTTTTGGCAATGATTGGTAGGTGATATCTAATCACACGTCATGCTTATGGGAGAGTGGTTGTTGGCTATGATTCATCAAGGCTAGAACTGATTTGTTGGTACTGCACTGATTAGGTGATGCACTGTGAATTGAGGATCCTAGAGAATGATAGGAAGCTGGCTATTTTGACAGTATATGCTACAAATCATTTTTTGGAAAGGAAACCATTATAAGAGGATTTGACTAGGAAAAGTTGCAATATGACAATATCCAAGAACAAGAGGAGGGATTGAAGCTGCGAGTGGAAGGTAGAAAAGGTAATAAATTTACAATGAAACTGAAATATGTTGAAGACCAATTGAAAGCCCTCAGAAAAACAATGCAATACCAGGATTTAAGGAGAAGGCGGAGGCATTAAAGGCTCTACAACGGTGTCAAAGAAGAATAATGCAAGAATCAAATAACCAAAATTTAAGGGTAAAGGAGGTTGAAATGATCAAAAGATACAACAGTATGTTGGAAAACTATGAAAGCCTAATGAGATAAAAATCTAGATATGTTATAGCTGAAAGAACGGGAGAGGTGTACCAAGCATAACCTAAATTCAATCAAAGCTAGGAGGAATAAGAATAATGTCTAGTTTTTGGAAGATGGAAATGGAACAAAATTTTAGGGTCAAGGGAACATTAAGAGTGTTGTATTTGATTACTTTAGAAATTAGTTTGGCAAAAAGGACAGTGTTAAAGCCATTCCTAAAACAACTCTTAGAGGTATAAAATAGGTAACTGGGTTAGAGAAGGGAAAACTAATTAAGGAAGTAGATGCATTTTTCTCAATGCATCCCGACAAGGCACCAGAGCCTGATTGATTCAATAGGAGGTTCTAGCAAAAGAACTGGGATATGTTAAGGGAAGAGGTGACAGATGCAGGGAAAGAATTCTTCCAAAAGGAAAAAATATTGAAAGAATTAAGCAAGAATTGTATAAGCCTTATTCCTAAGCACATTAATGCGAGCAAAGTTGAAGAATTTAGACTCATTACATGCTGCAACATCCTATACAAGATCATTAACAAAGTATTAACAAATAGATTAAAGAATAGCATAAAGAGTATCATTAGCCTAACCTAGAGTGCATTTGTTCGATAGAGGTTAATTGGGAATAATATCTTCTTGTATCAAGAACTTTTGATAGGGGACAACAACAAGGAAAAAAAGGGAAATTGTACAAGCAAAATTGATCTAGCCAAGGCCCATGACTCAATTAATTGTGAAGTAAATCACTTGTTAATATAAAAATCATGTATAATATGTAAAATACATAAAAAGGGGGTTAAATTGTGTAAAATCTTCAAAGATATTAATCTTTAGAAATTTCTTAAATTTCTTTACAAATTCAGATCATCACAAAAACAATTTACTGAAGTCGATGAGTAATATGATTGCAAAAATTATTATCTACTTTTCTAACAACAAGAAAATTAAAAGATAAGGGTTAGAGAATAGACGCCACGATTTTATACTAATTCATTCTTAACCTTGGACTACGTCCAATCCTCAGAGTTTGTTTGAGATTTCATTATGCTCTTCAAATTTATAAATATTCTTTCTACACTTGCAGAGCCTCTTCAGGTCTCCCTCACAAAGTATTCTTTATCTGCTTCCTTAGCCTCTCTAGGTTCTAGCCTTTCTTTCTCTAGGAAATATATTATTTTGAGCTTTACGTTACAGATGTATTCGCTCTCTTTCTTTCGCACTTGAGTACATAGTTTCTCTAAGTATTGTACAATCAGATTTTCTCTCTTGTAAAACGTTGTTTTATGTTTATGATTATACTAGTATTTATAGCCTAAGTTTTCAACTGTCTTCTTGAGAAAACGACTTCTTGAATCTGCTAGAAACCGTTATTAGTTAAGCCCTATAACTAACTCCAACTAACTAACTGACTGACGTTCTAAAATAGTTTCCATTTGCATCTTCTGATGTCGTGCTTCTTTTGGTGTCACGCTTCTTCTGGTGTTGCGCTTTTTCTAGTGTTGACCTTTTATCTTCTTATGTTGACCTTCTATATCTTCTTGTGTTGACTTTCTATATCTTCTTGTGTTGACCTTCTATTTTCTTGTATTAACTTTCTATCTTCTTATGTGGACCTTCTATATCTTCTTATGTTGACCTTTTATATCTTCTTGTGTTGACCTTCTATCTTCTTGTGTTGACCTTTTATATCTTCTTATGTTGACTTTCTATATCTTTTTGTGTTGACCTTCTATCTTTTGGGTTTGACCATGTATCTTTTGGGTTTGACTATGCACGTCACTTACATTTTTCTGCGCACTTAACGAACTTATCAAAACAATTTACACACTTCTAAGATTATTATTATTTGATTGTCATCAAAATTAATAGAAGTGAGGTCTTCTTGACTTAACAATTTTTCCCTTTTTGATGATAACAAATAATCATAATATTAGAAGATAAAATAATATTAAGATGAATAAACAAATATTGTTCAAACGAATAATAATCAAAGCAAAAATACAAGAAATGCATAAGATATATACAATGCTTTCTAATATTTTCACTTTTCACTTTTCTCCTCTTCTTCTTCCCCTATTTGTTATTAATAAAAAAGATAGCTCATCTTAGATGCTTCAAAATCTCAGAATACATATGTTGAATATCAGTGCGGATCGTCTTGAGGCCTTGTTTAATAGAAACATGTAGAAGTGCTATTTTCTTACGAAGATCACCTACTGAGTCACCCAGTTTATCAACCTTAGTATGAATTTTCTCAATATTTTTTGTTAAGGCGTCCTGAACTTCCTTCTGCTTATGACTAGCTTCAGTCCAATTGATAAAATGCTTCAAAAACTCCGAATTAACAGTAGAATCTTGTTGTATTTCACTAAGTGGATGAAGGTGTTCAACAACAGATGGTTCTCTAAGTGAAATGTCTAACTCTATGATTTTGATATAGGGTAATCTGAAAGTTTGTTTTCTTTCTGAGAGATCAAAATCATCAGGTCTAGGTAGTTTAAAAATTGGTTGCCTAAGAAGGTGTAACACATTTTTGGCTGAAGGTATGAAACCTAAGGGTCTAAAATGCATGATTAAATGCACAAAGGCTTCTAAGTTGAAATTGATACCTTCAATCGTGATACTTCTATATCTTCCTTCTGTCACAATGCTGACTCCTTGAAACTTTCATCTTTGGTAGAAACTCTAAATTGACTCCCTGATATGTGATGTGATACATAGACACCTACACGTTAAGCTGCATTATATGCATCGTCTATGTTCTTCAGAGCCACTTGAATATGTTCTTCTGTAAGATCATCTTCATGCCCTTCAGGAAACATCTTCTTCTTCCCTTTTCCTTCGTTTATTATAGGATTTGAACATCTTGATTGTATATCTGGAATAATCTTTATTGTTGTTCTGCTTGTAATCGGATAGATTGTATAACGATCATTTGAAATCTTCATTGGATATGGTTCTGACTTTTCATCTCGCAGAATACCATATCGTATTTGTTCTTCATGACTGAGAAGATGTATTGTATGATCATTTATCAGTATAGGCTTAACTTGTACCTTGACTGTCTGCTTAGAAAGTTCTCTATAATAATTGAACGTCTGTTTCGATCAGGTACTAATTCTTCTATAACCTTCGTTTTCAAATCCTTTTTCTTGATTGGTTGAGAAGGATTGTAAGTGCTAGCTGGTGTTCAACTGTTTGTGCCTTCTGTTGAACATCAGATGAAGAAACCTTTTTCTAACTAAGCTTCATCTTCTTTTGTTCTTCTACTGGTTTAGAAGAGAGTTGTTGTTGAGGCTTTTTCCTCTCAAATACTAACTTCCTTTCTATCTCTGTCTCTCCAGATGATTTTGCTGATTGCCTTTGCAGGATAGAGACAAGTGATTTGGTAGGTTGTTGTCGTTGCTCTTGCTTCTCAAAATCTCCACCAAGAATCAGAACTTTCTGCTTCTTCTGTTCTTTTTGTTGTAAGGTTAATAATCTTGGTGACCTTCTTGACTGTTTGGGCTTTTCTGATTGGAGCGTCTCAGCCTTCCTCTTCAAAGACACTTGTTGTGATGTTTGTTAAACCCTGCTTTCTTGTTGGACCTCGAACTTTTCTTAGAAGTTAGGAATATTAAATGAGAAATTGTTGGTGATTAGTGATGTGTCAAGAAAAAGCAGAATTTTTGAATTTGAAATGAAGTAGAAAAGATAGTTTAGGTACAAGATGGGTTATATGTGAAATGTTGGAAGTTAAAAGTTGGAAAATATAGTTGAAACATGATCACTGAGTATGCTTCGGTGTTTTAGCCATAACTTTTTCTCTAGTTATCCGAATGAGGTGATTCTTGATTTGGATTAAATTAGAGAGATAGGACTACAAATTATATGATGAAATAGAGTTCTAATTCAGTCCTTGAGAATTTCAATTTTTGGATGGAAGTTAAGCAGATAATATTGTTTCAGTATAAGAATAGTTTAGAAATATTTAGGATATAACTTTCAGATTTTCGAATCAAATTGAATGATTTTGGTGTCATTAAAAAATTAAGACAATGAGGAACATTTTTAAGAAGGAAGTGTTATCAAATTTCTTCTGAATTTTGGAAGGATTTAGTTAAGGAGTTAGAAGTATAAGATGTTAGTTTTAAAGATAAAAGGAGGGCATAATAGGAAGAACAAGATAAGTGAAGGGAAAAATGGGAAAAGACCAAATAAATGGTCTTGAATTAAGAAAGAGAAGCAGAGAATAGAGAAAGTCATGGAAGAGAAGAGAGGAAGATAGAAAAACATGGGAGAGAAAAAGAAGAAGAAAAATCGTAGGAGAAGAGAGAAGGAAAGAAGAAGAAAAGAAGAGGAATCATCTTGTTAAGGTAAGCTCCATGCTATTTTCTTCTTGTTTGGTTTGAAAAAGGAAGTAGTTTTGTGTTTGGAATGAATGGAGGAAGAAGATGATTGAGAGACCCATTTGATTTTTAGGGTTTTTAAACTAGGTTTTAACTTTTCTAACCTAGATAAACCATGCGTAAGTTAATGCTAAACCCAATTTATCAATTATTTCATTTATTGTGATTTTGAAGTTTTAGGGGTTTTATTGAATTGGAATGTAATGAAAAATTGGTTTGTTTTAGGAAATCATGAAAATCCTACCCAAGAGCAAGGGGAAGAGCCAGTTTGAGTTTGGATTTTCAAGAGTTATAAGGTGGGTAAAATATTTATAGTTATTGTGTAAATAGGCAATGTGCCTATGTGCGTGTATATTATTGTGTAAATGGGCAATGTGCCTATGTGTGTGTATATGCTTGAATTCTAAATTGTGAATTGCTGTAATGTGAAAAATGCATTATGATGTGTTTTATGTTATGCATTGAAAGATGTATGACATTTTGATATGATTGAATTGTGAGTATGATCATGCTATGCCTTGGAATTGTCTTGATTTAAATGGAAAGAAGAAAAGCATGAGAAAATATGAATTTGTGATTGATTGAATTGAGCATGAAAATTGATTGTGTTTGGGCAAAAGGGGAACTGTTTCGTAGTTACGTGCACTTCGACATAAAGCCTTCTCCCAACTGCCCGCTTGTGGCACACGAGATCCGAAAAGTGGACTCGTTTCGTTCACAGTGTAAACTTTGATTTCTCCGTTTTGTTCCACTGAACTCTTGAGCCAATTGTTTGTGCATTTGCATTTTGATATATCAAGTTATGATGCAATTTGAGTGTTATGTTTTGATGGCAAATTACGTCCAATATGTTCTATGTGATGACGAGTTGAATTATGAGATGTAAATTGGAATTGGGAATGCTGAATTTTCATTGCTAGATTAAGACAAGACAAGTATGCCTATATGAATATTCATATATGTTTGATTGTATGACCCGTTGCTAATGGCTATAAATATATTATTCACTGAGCTATGTAGCTCAACCCATAATTTTCCCTCCTCAGGTGTAGAATGAGAAGATTAGCGATCCTTGCAAGGCATTCGGAAACTCCAAGATAGCTAGAAATCTTTTGTACTAAGCTAGTGACCATTTTGGATAACTTTATAGGCATATCAAACATGAGCATCCTTTTGTATTTTGTATTAAGTTTGATGTATATGTTGATATGTAAGTAAAGCTTGTTCAAACATTTACTTTGTTTAGAAATGAGAATGAGAAATTGAGAAGTTCCTTTTGTATATAATTACGTTATTTTAAAGGCTGAGTATAATGGACGTGGAAGTGGAATGTGCATGTGTATATTCTTCTTTGTTGAGATTGCAAATTGTTGTTAGGATTAGAATAGCATGTTAGAGTTAGAAATATTGTATGTGATAAATCATTTGGGGTGAGATTCAAGAGTTTAACGATAAATACTTAGCAGTTAAATTGAGATAAAGAGATATTGCATTTTACAACCTTTTATAGGTGAAGAAATTGTATTCTGAACTCAAAGGACAAATTGCATCAATCCAAGTAGAATTAGCCAAAGTTGTCTTCATAAAAGTTATAACTTATCTCTCTAGCTATCCAACGGTACAAAGTATGTGATTTTTGGATATTGGAGTTGAGAGTTATGTCCATTACAAGTTAGGATGTTGCAAAGGATGTATATATGGAACAACTATAATAAATGAAGTGCTATTGCACTAGAAGAGGTGAATTTGAGGAGATTATGAGTAAAAAGGATATTAGAATGGATTTAGGATCCATTGTAGGGGTCTTGGAGGGAGAAAATTTTCGTTACACGCGAAAGTTACACGGTTAGGCCGTGTATATTCATACTGGCCATGTATTCCTGATGCAGAAAAATTTCTAGACCCAAAGGTTACATGGTTTGCCCGTTTAGTTTCACACGGCCCATGTTTTGACCCCCAAAATGACAAAATCTTGTTTCTAGTTCTTAACAAAAGTTGTAGATCCAGAAATCCTCTTCGAAACCGTCTAAATAATACCTTAATCCGATATCCTTAGTAAAAGTTATGCTAATTGTCCTGAGATAGGTACAACATGATTTAGGGCATGAGCATGGTTGATTCTTTTGGCCATAACTTCATAACCCGACCTCCAAATTAAGTGATTTTTAAAGCAATAGATTTCTGACACATTTTCCTATCTCTCAATAAAAATTTGTATCTTTTGAGGTCGATTTGAAAAATATTGATGGAAGGAAAATGAGGGATCGATTATGTAACACCCCATGCTAGGGGTTAGAAAATTTAGATATTTACTGCTTTGCATAATTGAGTATTCTCTAACATATGCATATGAATTTTTACCTTATACAAATAAGTGTACATGCACTCATTGACATTTCCGGGTAAATTTGATTTATAAGTGGAAATTGTGGATTAAATTGGAGTGTATTAATTATGATTTGG
>JANSVA010095459.1:0-10815 GCA_025504915.1 Erythroxylum reticulatum
TTCTTCACTATCACCCAATTCAATTGCCTGTAATCAATACATAACCTTAATGTCCCATCCTTTTTCTTCACAAACATGTCCCATCCTTTTTCTTCACAAACATCAATGGAGCTCCCCAAGGCGATACATTGATTCTGATGAAACCCTTATCTAATAACTCTTACAACTAGGCTTTGAGCTCCTTCAGTTCCATAAGTACCATCCTATATGGAGGAATCAATATAGGAGTGGTTCCTGAAACAAAGTCAATCGTGAAATTCGTTTCTCTTTCTGGGGGTAACCTGGGTAACTCACTTGAAAACACATCCAAAAAATTCCTAACAACTGAAATATCCTGAACTATCTGCCCAGTACAGGTGTCAGTCATGTAGGCTAAATAAGCCTCACATCCACTTCGGATTAACTTCAAGGCATTCATCGAGGAAATCAACCTAGTTGGCACTACTTGACTAATACCTCGAAACACTACTCTTGACTGACTAGGGGATTCAATGATCACCTCCTTAGTATAGCAGTTTATCACGGCACTATGAGCAGTGAGCCAATCTATGCCTTAAATAATATCTATCTCCTTCAACTGTAGTATTATCAAGTCAACCTCTAACTTCACTTGATTGATTCATATAATACACTCCTTACATATTTTCCTAATTACTGTAGTACTACCTCTCGGAGTACTCACTACTAAACCACATTTTAATATCTCTCTCTCACAATGCAATCTAGATGCTAGATGTGGTATGATGAATGAATGTGTAGATCCTGCATCTACCAATGTGAATGCTTCAAAATAATTTTTTTTAACACATTTTCTACCATATTTGGGGAGTTCTATGCCTTTTATCTAGTGATGGCATAGTTCTTGGCTTAAGATTATGACTGGTTACTCTGCACCTCAGTCTTGCCACTAGGCTCTGCTGATTGTGTCCTGCCTCTACCTCTGCCTCTCTGTACTAATCCAATAGCTCTACTATTCTGGATCGTCATCTAAGTCACTGTTCCTCTTCTCATTCCAAATTGTGGTCCTAAAGTCTCGAGACAGTCTCTAATTTGATGCTCAACAGAGCCATATTGGAAACAAGCTCCTGATAACCTCCAACACTCACCACTATGCTTCTTATCATAGTATTCACAATTAGGCATCTGTTGTGACTGCCTAGAGGGCACTTGTCCTCTACCTCTACCAATCTATACAAATCCACCTCTTAGTCGAAACCCAATTTGTCTCGATCTAGCCTAGAATTGAGACAATCTGTTTTGACATTTACTGAAGCTTTTGCCATAATCAACCTGAGATTCACTTTGTCTCTTCACTCTATACTCTTGTCTATACTCTCACTGACCATCCTTCAACAACTATTTAATTTTGATCAAGGCCACTCGGAGCTTCATAAAACTACCCAAATTAAAAATGGCTACCCTCGTTCTAATCTCCATATTTAACCCATCTTCAAACCTCCTACACTTTTCCTCCTCAGTTGGGATTAATGCAATTGCATACCCCATTAATTCATTAAAATTTCTCTCATACTCTATTACTGAGAGACTTCTTTATTTCAGATCTAGAAATTCTTTCATCTATCTGTCCATATAAATCTTCGGCATGTAATTCTCTTAAAAAACCTTCAGAAAATCTTCCCAGGTCAAACTACAAGGTTTGCACTGTTTCTTATAGTCTTGCACCACTAATATACTAGACCTTGCAGAAGTGAGACTGCATAATCAAATCTCTCATCTGACTCACAATCCATCTGATCATAACACTTTTTCAGTTCTCTCTAGTCAACTTTCTGCCTCAGTAGGGTCTATACTTCCGTAGAAGTCTATAGCCCCTTGCTTCCAAAGCTTATCATATCTCCTTTCCCTCCTCTTCAAGATTCTCGGAGGTATTTGTGTAAACTTAGGTATAGGAGACTCTCTATTGGCTTCTATAGACTCCATGTCAGCTGACTCTCCAACTTGATCTCCTATGGCAGATGACCTATAACAAAAATATTTTTGATCACTAACTGAGTCTCTCATTATTTATCACGTCTCAATACTCTTATATGTCCTGGTGGATGTCAAATCATGCTCTGATACCAAAATTGTAACACCTCATTACTATAGAGTATATACCAGAACATCCAGAGGACATTCAAGTATATATGCTATGATGATGGTATATTAGAGCAAACAAAATCTCTTAAATGGAATCATAAAGAATATACAACACTTAAAACCTCAACACTTCATTTCATTCATTGACAAAAGTTTACATTGTAGTCATTGAAATAAATATTGACATTACCAAACATGAGAAAGTTTACAATCCTTTATATAAAAGTTTTATATGTTAAAGAAACTATAGAATACAATTTATAACTTCTTTAATGTCAGCTGATAGACCTTTAAACCATATCTTAATCCAAAATGTTCCTCTAGAAAATCTTAGGAACTAGGTCTCCTGTCTTGTATATGAAAAGCCACGTTGCAATTTTTGTTGACTTTTGTGAACTTAATGAGTGAACGATCAATGATGATTTCACTCAAGTCAAATACACAAACCAACCTGCTGGCCCCCATATCCCATATATTTTTTATCTAGTTAAGCATGGTTTAAATAAACTAAGAGGTTTTAATGGATTTAATTTTTGGAGTTATTGTTATATTAATGTTAGTAAGATTATATGACATTGGTTAATTGAATTAAAGTGTTAAGGTAGTAAGATTTCATTAAGGGTATTTTTGGAAGACGACTTAAGGTTAACGGAACCTAAGCTTATAAGGAAGGGTAAAATGGACTTTTTTGGTTCATTAAGGGTAAAATGGAGAAGATGAAAGGTGGGCTTGCACGTGAAGAAGCCAAAAAACGAAAATTATAAAGGAGAAAGAAGAGTACTAAAAATAAGAAAGAAAGGAGAGGTTTTGGTGAAAGAGAGAAAAGAAGAGGAAATATGCTAGGTTTTTATTTTTTTTAGCCTTCAAGAGAGATTTTAAGGTGGTTCAAGAAGAGAAAAGGTAAGAGGAAGAGAAGAGATTTCATTAGAGCTAAGAAACTCTTCATTTGGTAAAGAATCTAGGTAAGATTATATTGAACCTTCTAGATTTTTTGAAGGATTTTAGTTCATGGAGTTTAGAAAATGCATAGGTTTGAGTATTATAGAATCAATTTTAGTGATTTTTGCATTGTGAGATTTTCAATTGGATTCCATTGATGAAGGAAATCAAGAAAGACAAGAGGAACAAGAGGAAAGGCATTTTGAGCAAGTCTTTAAGCAAGGAATTCAAGGTGGGTACATGTTTATAATAGAGTAAATAAGCCACAAAATGTTTTCTTTGAATCAAGGAAATTTAATGATTTAAATTACATTATAAATGTTGAATGGATTGAGAATTTGCTCTATGTTTGATATATAAATTGTGTTAATGATTTGTGAAAAGACTTTGAAAATGAATTTTTGTGAAAGGATACATGTTTATGAAATCATGTTTTTAGAAATGGTTTTTGAAATATTTCATGCTTATGAAAAACAAGTTTTTGAAATGTTCCATTTTGGGCAATATATTTTCAAGATGTGAAATGGATGATTATGTGGGTTTGTGGTGGTCCCCTAAGTTAAGTCAACTGCACTAAGACTAAAGGCTTCTCCCGCCTGCCTGCTAGTGGCATGGAGCTCCTTTATGGACTCCCATAAGTTCACGGCTACGCAAAACCAATATGTGGGATTGCGTTAATACGTTCTGTTCACGGCTACACAGGACCCTTATGGGAAATGTGTAGTACATTCTATTTTGGATCCATCCAGACCATTCTGATGTGCTTATATGCTTATGATATGTGAACAAGTTCGATGCATTCATGTTTTGTAGTTTGAGAATTTGACTACAAGATGATAACAATGTGTTTTTATGAACTCAATAAGAATTTTCTATTACAAGTGAAATGTTTTCAAAGGTTTAGCTTATTGTTCCATTATAAACAATTACCCACGAGCTTTTAAGCTCACCCCCTTTTCATCCTATCATCAGGTGAAGAGAATGAGATCGAGTAACCAAGATTCGAGGCATGATTCTACTTTTGCAATGTTTTTGTAAATTAAATTAGATTTTGTAAAAGTAAGACTTTAGACGCATTTCAAGACTTACTGGATTTGGTATCTTTTGTATTTTGGATTTTGATACCAATGATGTAATATGGCTTGGAATGTAATTAAGTTGAAGTGTGAATTAATTAAAGATGAGGTGGAGTTAAAATTAGATGTACTTAAAGAAGTTATCCACTTGAGTTGATGATTTTTGAACATGAATTGTTGATATATATATATATATATATATACATATAAGTGAGATATTATGGAAAAAGGAAAGATAGGATTTTTGTGATTGATGAGAATTAGTTGTAAGGGATGAGTCAAAAGAGTAGAGATTAGGGGGTTTAATGAAGTAAAGTTGGTAGTTGAATGGTTATACTCATGACTTTCCAAGTTGTACATTGTAAATTTTAAGCTTTTCATAGGTCAAATTGGGTTTTTGAATTTAGTGGAACATCCAGATTGATTTAGACTGAATTAGATAAAGTTGTCTTGTTAAAAGTTGTAGCTTATCTTTCTAGCTTTTCATTTGTATAAAGTATGTGATTTTTGAACAATGGAGTTGAGAGATATGATCATTAGAAGTTTGAGATGCTGTTTAAGATGGACATTCAGAAAAAGTACATTATTTTCAAATTTTGACCCCTATAGAGGCAGAAATTGTTTTCAAGGTCATGGAAGTTGTAATTCTATAAGTCCTCTTCAAAACAGTCTTTGAATATCCTTAATCCAATTTTTTAGTAGAAATTATGTCCTTTTTACCAATACAAGTTGGAAGAAGAAAAGAAGGAGGGGAAAGTCGCAATCGTGACTCTGCGGGCATCACGTGAATGTCGCGATCATGCAAATACATGATCGCGACTTTGTGACCGCGTGCGCGTAGGTCGTCATTGCGACCCGCCGACCTCCCCCCAAGCCTTAACATCTTCCACTCTTTTGACCATAACTTTGTCACCCGACCTCTAAATGACCTGATTTTTTGAACCAATGGATTCCTAATACATTTTTCTATCCCTATATAAAAGTTTATAACTTTTTGGTTTTGATTTGAAAAAGATTGATTGAATCAAAGTAAGGGTATCAGTTGGAAGAGTATGAATTGGATATTTTCACTGAGCATACTTTGGTATTTGGATGATATCTTGATCTATAGAGTTCCAAATGGGATGATTCTTATTTCTAAATAAACTAGAGACATAAAGATACAAATCATCTAAGAAATTGAATTTTAATTCAGTCTCTAAGACTTTAAATTTTTGGATGGAAGTTGAGTATAATGTACTATTTCAGTACAATAATAGTTGAGTATAATGTACTATTTTTGAACCAAATTGAATGATTTTGGTGTCATTAGAAACTTAAGACAATGAGGAACAAATATTATGAAGAAGTCAAATTGAAATTCCAGTTGGAGGTTTCCCAAAATCCATTCAAAAATAGAAGAAATGAGTTTGTTTGTGATGTTTGACTAGTGTGGGCAGGCTATCCTTATGGGATGCACATTCGGATGTCACTTAGAACATCGGGCCTATGAATCGCGAGGGCAGAATCCCAATATTTAATGAGTAGTAGAATACTACTTCAGTATAAGAATAGTTCAGAATTGGGGCCCAACACTCATAGTATCAGAGAATGAAGATTAACTAATTTTGGCTAAGGAGGGTTAATTGAAACAACCCTACAAGAAAATATGTATGCTCAAGTATTATGATATTCCACAAGAGTTGGGTTCCAAAAACGGGGTCCAGCATGTTATGGTATCAAAGCAAGATTTGGGTTCTAGATTCGGTGCCCAACACAACCATTTTCACAAACACTTTCCATCTCAATAAGACATAATGAATGAGACACACTTAACATATATTCTTTCAGAACATGTATAATCCATTCAATGACCTTATCATGGCATATCACTTTATCATCACAATTTTAGAAAAGATTTCATAATTATATATTTCATAATCATAAATATACAAATGAATATGCATATGAGACTCTAAATTTGTTATTATTTATTATGACCAAGGGCTTTTCAGGTACAGATATAGATACAAATAATAGGCCATTGGGCTCAGTCAGATATAGAAATTATGGAGAAAAGCTCTATGTGTAGAATTTTGAGCTTAAAGCTCTTTCAGATTGGCTACTCTAATCACAACGCTTATATCTGAACATGCATTTTATGAATTGCATCAAATAACAAAATATTCCATTAATAACATTCACTTATGATGCACAGACAGAATTTTAAATTCATCAGACGTCAGTTCTACATTTAACTTTTGTTGAGTATTCTAAAATCATTCAGAATTTAGTTGCAAACACATATTATTCAAATTTTAGATGCAAATAGAGCACTTCCAATACATTCCCAAATATCAAACTCCTCGGACCATTAAAGTTCGAAATTTACATACAAATCAAAAACAGTTCAATAATTGAAAGTTAAACAGAATAAATTAATCCTAGGAAGATCATCTAGGTTAACTCATAGTACGCTCCAACCTATGTTATTGCCTGGATGGTCTGTCAATGTTTGAATGGCGTCCAACTTAAGTGTCTAAAATCATACAATTCATGCATAATTCACATTAAAAAGTCGATCAATCAAATACATATTCATTTGTGCACATATATACATATGTCATGTTCAATGAATGCTTAATTGAATTTTCTTGGGTATGTAACCTTATTCGGCTTTCTTAAACATTCAACATCATACTTTGTGTACTACCATTTTGCAATCAGGTTTGTCCCTTTGAAATAACTTGATTTACTCCAAATTCATCAATCATACTTTACACTTATCCTTAAACATTTCTATGATAGAAAAGCTTCTTATAATGCACACACAATTGGTACCTTACATATGAAATTTTAGCAAGCTAAATCTATACATTCACCAAAATTTACCTAGCAGCATATACTCATACATTCACCCAATTTTCATTCATAAATACCCTATTTTCTTCAATACTCATTCCTACATACCTTATACACATTATTCATGTCCTAAAGATCATATTGTCATTAAAAGAACTCACTTATTCCTTTAACAAATCAATTTCCATATTTGATCTCAACATATCCAAAACAATCCCTTCTTTAAGTTATGACTTCAATTAACTACATAAACTTATCAAGATATCTTATGGCCAAAATGTTTCACAGAAGCATTAATAAGACATCAATAATCTTTTTTTTTTATGTTTTATACTTTGACTAATTTGAGCTCTAAAGTCCAAAAATCAGGAAATAATATAAGGTTCCTGTACAACAGCCTGTCACAGGTGGTATTAGGAAAATAGGCAGAACTCAAGATCTAGTCACTATTTAATCAAGCCATTTTCACAGAGTTAAGATAATACCTAGATATACAACTTTCATTCTTTGAGTTTCTTCAAATTCATGCCTTAAAGATATGTAAAGAATTTTTAAAGAGCGAGATGAAATTGAAACTAGAATTTTGACCTGTAGCTCTAAGTTTCCATATTTTGTTTCACACTTTATACCAATGTTAAAAACAACCTCTTTATAGATCATCAATTATACCTCTATTATGCCTGAATCATACTCCAATTCCTCATCAATAACCTCTCCAATTCCAGTTCAAAATTATTCAATTAACAGCTTACAAATCCTAATCTTTCATGTATCAAAAATCAATTCAGAAATCCATCCTTCATTATCATGCATATAGGTCTAATTCTTTCTTAATTCAAGAACACTCTTTTAACAAATTTCTTAGGAATAAATCCATGCAAGGTTATTCCCATTTAACCCTCCTTAGTAATCGTCGGTTCATCCTCATTTCTTAATACCGTAATATCGGGCCCTATCTTTGAAATCTTTCTTATACTGAAGAAAATATTCTATGCTCAACTTCCATCCAGATATTGAGCATCTTAGAGGCTAGGTTAAAATTTTATTCCTTCAGATAATTTGATAGCTCTATGTCTCTATTTTTTCTAGACACTAGGTTCATCTTATTTGGAGGTCGGATAATGAAGTTATTGCTGAAAGAATAAAACAAGATTTGACCCCAATCATATTGAACTTATCTCGGGTCAATTGACATAACTCTCTCTACAGATGTCGAAACAAAGTGTTCTATGAATTATCAGAAAGAGGGCTTCAAGATCTACAACTTTCATGAAGACTTGAAGACAAATTCAATTGTCTGAAGGGGTCAAAAATGGTCTAGACAATAGGATTAGATGAAACCAATCAAAAAATAGACATATTGAAAAACAGACAAAGTGAAGCAGATGAGGCAAAGCAAACGAAACAAAGTAGACGAAGCAAAGCAGACGAAGCAAGGCAAAGAAATCAAAAAGCAGACAAACCAAAGTAGAAGAAGCAGAAAGTAGAACAAACAAAAAGTAGACGAAGTCAAAAAGGGCAAATGAAATAAGGAATAGATGAACCAAAAGACAGACGAAGCAAAGTCTTAAGATGAATCACGATCAACTTGAGATGAAGTAAGGTCTTAAGATGATGCAGGGTCAACTTAAGATGAAGCAAAGTCTTAAGACGATGCAAGGTCATCCTAAGATGAAGCAAAGTCAACTTAAGACGATGCAACTATTAAGATGAAGTAGAGTCAACTTAAGACGATGCAACTCTTAAGACAAAGCAGGGCCAATTTAAGACAAAGCAAAGTCAACTTAAGATGATGCAACTCTTAAGACAAAGCGTCTTTATAGATGATAGAACTCTATAAATGATATGACATCATCATAAACGAAGTGATGTCATCATAGATGATATGTCTTTATAGACAATACATCTTTATTCTCCTAAATATTTCCTTTTCTATAGACCATAACTCTTGATCTAGAGGTCCAAAAATTTCATACTATATATAGCTAGAAAGCTAAAAGAAAGATCTACAACTTTCTAGAAGAAAATTTTGCCTTGTTCAACCTAGATCAATCCAATTTTTCCCTTGAAGTCATAACACAATGTCTTGAGCTTAACCATTCAGTTACCAAATTGACTTCATTAAACTCTTAGATCTTAACTTACTTATCTCTTCATATCCAACTACATTTGATCAATCATAATTCCTGCCTTGCCTTCCTATGAATCTCACTTAGGCGTACATGTCAATATGTACATATATATATATATATGTATATCCACAATTTATGCTCAATCCATCTATTCAAGCTGACAATCATCTCAATATCCTCCATACATAATTCATATTTCCATAACAGTAAAAGAATAAAGTTTTATAAACCTTTAATGGCATTCTAAGACATATTACATCCTCATCTCAAAGTCTCAAATTACAATAATTCTTAAATAAATAAACTAGGTATGCAACTATAACATTGTGCATTCCCAAAACTAACTCAAACTACAGATTAAGCAAATTTAAAGAATTTCCCTTAGGCTCTTGATCACTTGATCTCTTAGCTATCACCTGAAGATGGGGCAAAAAGGGGGGGGGGTTAAGCTTGAAAGCTCGAGGGTAACAGTTTATAACAAAAATAGATAGGCAAAACTTTTGAAACCAATTTTCTTATCATGGAAAACTTTCATTGCATTTATAGGAAACAAGTTTCTTAGGCTTTCAGCCAAAATCCACAAGTGACAAAACATGAATGCATCAAACTTTCTAACATAACATGAGCATATAAGCACATCAGAATGGTTTGGGTAGGTCCAAAAACATGACGCCTTACACATTTCCATATAATGTTCCTGTGTAGTTGTAAACTTGAGGGAGTCCATGAAGGAGCTCTATTCCACTAACGGGTAAGTGGGAGAAGCCTATACTTGGTCAATGTGCATGTGACATTCTTGAGGGACTACCACAAACTCACATAACACATAATTTATGACTTGTTAACTTTTTGCCTAAAATGGCAATTCTTGAAAACTTACTTTTTCATATACTTGCTATATTTTGGAAACCATTTCCGAAAACATGATTTCACAAACATGTAGCTTTTCAGAAATCACTTGCAAATTCTTTTTATGCATCAACACAAATCATGTAGCAAACACATATAGCAATGTCACAAATCATTCATAAGTAATAGATGCAACACTTATAATGTAATTTAAATCAGTAAACTTCTTTGATTTAAAGAAAATAGAAATAGCTTATTTACTCTATTATAAACATGTACCCACCTTGATTTTCTTGCATAGAGACTTGCTCAAAATGCCTTTTCTCTTTGCAAACAACCTGAGGTATCTAAGATTCTTTCCTGTTGTATCATTAATGTGTACTCCGTGAGATGATCTAATTGAAATATGCCTCTTTGATCCTCGTGGTTCTTCAACAAGTGAAGAGATCCTTGGCTTAAATGGAAGCTCTTCTCTTCCTCTACCTTTTTCCCTTCTCAAACAACCTCAAAATCTCTCTTGAAGGCTTAGAAAATTGAAACCCTAGCTTGTTTTCTCTTCTTTCTCTCTCTCTTTTTTCATGCCTCTCTCTCTTCTCTCTTTTCTTATCCATGCATCTAGCTTCTTCTAGAATCCCAATTCATGTTTTCTCCCCCAATTCATGTTTTCTCCTTCTCTTAAAAGCAAGCCAGCACTTCTTATTTCAATTTTTCCATTAATGTTTGAGAAATGTCTAATTTGCCCTTCCTTATATGTCTTATGTTCTTTATCCTTAATTGTCTTGCCAAAATTACCCTTGAACGTTCTTATAACCTTAACACTTTAGTTCAATCAACCCATATCATATAAGCTTTCTAACATCAACATAAGAATTAACTCC
>JANSVA010095469.1:0-10815 GCA_025504915.1 Erythroxylum reticulatum
TAATCTTTTAATGGGGAAGGCATCTGGTAAAAATTTTTTCTATCTCTCTCTTCATCCCTGGCCACTAATAACTCTCTCCCTCTCCTTTACATATGTTTTTTCCATGGCCTAATGCATCGGATCCCATCAGAACTCTTGGGTTAAATATGCTTGGGTGAGAGTAGTACTAGGATGGGTGACCTCCTGGGAAGGCCTCGGGAAAAGCAAAACTGTGAGGGCTTAGTTGGGCTAAGGCCCAAAGTGGACAATATCTATGAGCGGGTGATTTGGGCTATTACAGGTAGTATCAGAGCCGGTACCTGAATTGTTGTGCCAGCTAGGCTGGACCCCAAAGAGGGCAAGGCCCTAAGGGGGTGGAGAGTGTGAGATCCCACATTGGTTGGAGAGGGGAACGAAGTATGCCTTATAAGGGTACGAATACCTTTCCCTTACAGACGTGTTTTCTATGGCCTAATGCACTGGATCCCATCAGAACTCCAATGTTAAATGTGCTTGGGTGAGAGTAGTACTAGGATGGGTGACCTCCTGGAAAGGCCTCGAGAAAAGCAAAACTGTGAGAGCTTAGCTGGGCCAAGGCCCAAAGCGGACAATATCTGTGAACGGGTGATCTAGGCTGTTACAGGACTGTATTTGTGTAAATATACTTTATGATTTTGCGAGTTAATTTTTGATTTCCTTGCATTGTAAAAGATTCTATATATGAACTTTTGATACTTGAGTTGAGATTGCTGGAGTTGAGATTGTCTTGAGTGGACTAGAGAGTCCTGAAGTTGTGGTTGGATGTGGATATAGAAGTGCATTTAAAATCGTTTGCATGTTTTTGGGATTTTTAAAATACAGTCGTTGTGCTGCCCAAATTTTTCTAAAAAAAAGAGATATTCAGTAAGCCTTGCATAGTTGGATTAAAGGTACTACGAGTATCCTTGGCCCGATTATGCGGTGGTTGTCATGGGCCCGATGTGGTACTGGGTTGTGACAATTAGATTAGTATTAGAGCCGGTACCCGAACCATTGTGTCAGCTAGGCTGGACCCCAAAGAGGGCAGGGCCCTAATGGGGGTGGAGAGTGTGAGATCCCACATCGGTTGGAGAGGGGAACGAAGTATGCCTTATAAGGGTACGGATACCTCTCCCTTACAAACACGTTTTTCATGGCCTAATGCACCGGAACCTATCAGAACTTTGAGGTTAAATGTGCTTGGGTGAGAGTAGTACTAGGATGGGTGACCTCTTGGGAAGGCCTCGGAAAAAGCAAAACCATGAGGGCTTGGCTGGACTAAGGCCCAAAGCGGACAATATCTGTGAACAGGTGATCTGGGCTGTTACATAGGGTAACACCTTCTTCTTCTTCCTTCATCCCCAAAAATCTAAGCCAAAACCTAGAAGAAGAAAAATTCAATTTGCCCTTTTCTGCTTCTTCCACCGTACAACCAACTATCTATCCATTCTCCCAAACTCCTCCACAATTTCCTCCAAACGTTTCATCAAACCCATCACAACCGACCACCACATTCCAAAATTCAACTTTCCCATAACTAATCGTAGGGGCACCCCCACGGTTCCCTATTAGAAATGTCTCTCAAAACACCCCTCCTCCTAGAGATGAAATTTTCAATTCAAGATTGAGTTCCCAGAATTTCATGGCAAAATTGATAGTGATGTTTATCTTGAGTGGCTGTACATAATTGAGAGAACTTTTTAGTTGAAAGAGTTAAGTGAAGAAAATAAGCTGAAGTTAGTGCAATTAAAATTGAGAGGTTATGCATCCTTTTGGTGGGATAAAGTCCAAAAGATGAGATTGAGAGAGGGTAGACCGAAAATCACAACTTGGTCTAGGATGAAAGAGATGATGGATGAGACATTTTTGCCTCCATATTATAGACAAAAGATGTTGGACAACATGATGAGCTTGACATAAGGCATAAAATCGGTTGAGGAATATAGGATGGAGTTTGAGCAGATCATGTTAAAGTGTGATTTAAGAGAAGAAGAAGCTGTTGTCAATGTAAGATTTCTCAAAGGCCTCAAAATTGAGATTAGAAACATGGTAACTCTATACCCTTACATTCATTTCTGTGAGCTTAAGAAGCTTGCCTTACAATGTGAAACTAACCTGAAACATTTGTCCACCAAAAGATTTCTTCCACCATATGCCATTACACCAAATTACAAACCACCCTCATTTCCACCACCAAAACTGACCAATTCCACTCTACCAAAAAAATTTACCTCTAGACAAAATTTAACACCAAACCGAGCCTTTCCTTTACCAAATACTAAATCACCCAAAACTCAAATGAGATGCTTCAAATGCCAAGGATTTGGACATTTTCAATCTGAATGTCCAAATAGAAATATCATGACCATTGAAGAAATTTAAGAAATTCAGAATGAAATGCTTATTTGTGATGAGGCCAAAACTGAAAATGAGTTTTTAAGTCTTGTGAAAATGTCAAATGTGATGGTGAGTTAGAACGAGAAATGCTTATGATTCTTAGAATGTTGAGTAGAGAAAAAAATGAGAGTGATTAGAGAAGAAAGTCTTTGTTTTATTCTAGGTGTTTGTCAAAAGGGAAGTTGTGTGAACTTCTAATAGATAGCGGAGCTTGTGAAAATGTTGAGTCAAATGAAATGGTAGAAAAGTTAGCTTTCAGGATCAAAACTCTTCCAAGTCCTTTTAAGTTGACATGGTTAGACAATAAGCATGAGATTAAGGTTGATAGGAGAAGTCTAGTGCCATTTTCAATTGGCAAATATGTTGATGAGATATGGTGTCATATAATTCCTATGAGTGGTTGTCATGTGCTTTTATGTAGTATATAGTTGTATGATAGAGATGTGCAACACCAAGGAAGAGCCAACACTCATTCTTTGTTCTTTAAAGAACAAAAGTTGACACTCAATCCTATGCCACCGGGAGCAAGAAAGAAGAAAATTCAAGATAATCAAACTTTAGCCTTAATGACAAATGAAGAAAAGGAAGAGATTATCCAAAACCTACCATCACACATTCCCTTTGACCTTAAAGAAGCCAAACTGAGCCCCCAAAAGCCACTTTCCTATGAGGTACAATCCTTAATTCTTGAGTTTAGTATAGTTTTCCCAAAAGAGCCTCCTAAAGGACTCCCTCCTTTAAGGAAAATCTAACATGAAATAAACTTTGTCCAAAATGCTATCATACCCCATAAGCAATCTTATAGAATGAACCCAAGAGAGCATGATGAGTTGTAAAAACTTGTTGATGAGTTATTAGAGAGAGGTTTCATTTGATCAAGTACTTCTTCATGTGTTGTTCCTAAAAAGAATGGAAAATGGAGGATGGTTATTGATTCAAGAGCTGTCAAAAAGATAACCATCAAATATAGATGTCCAATCCCAAGGTTGGATGACATGCTTGATCGGCTTCATAGAGATAAGGTATTTTCTAAACTTGATCTGTTGGACCCCGATTCTGGAGTCCAACAATGTAGAGTCATAAACCGTGAGCGTATTACCCTGTAGGGTTATTTTAATGATCATTAGCCAACATCCCACAAGGGTGGTGTGCCCACACTAGTCAATAACCAAAATCACAATCTTATTGATTCACATATGATTTTATTCTCAATCTTATTAAAGAGATACATAGATGCGTTAGGAATCTATTGGTTCAAAAATCACTTCATTTGGAAGTCAGTCGAAGAAGTTATGGCCAAAAGAATCAAACATGATTTTGCCTTCAATCATAGTGTACCTGTTTTGGGACAAATGACATAACTGTCAATAGAGAAATTAGATTTAGATCATCTTAGGACGGTTTCAAAGAGAAATTCTAAATCTACAACTTTTATGAAGATTTTGAAGAGAAATTTTATCATCTAGAGAGTAAAAAATGAATCATACGAAGGCTTGGTCATTGGTCAAAGATGGATCAGACGGTGGCTTGGTCAATGATAAATCAAACGAAGGCTTGGTCAATGACGCATCAGACGATGGCTTGGTCAATGATGCATCAGACGAAGGCTTGGTCATTGGTCAAAGATGGATCAGATAGTGGCTTGGTCAATGATCAATCAGATGAAGGCTTGGTCAATGATACATCAGACGATGGCTTAGTCAATGATGCATCAAACAAATGCTTGGTCCTTGGTCAAAGAGGAATCAGATGAAAGCTTGTTCAATGATGTATCAGACAATAGCTAGGTCAATAATGCATTAGATGAAGGCTTGGTCATTGGTCAAAGATGGATCAGACAGTGGCTTGGTCAATGATAAATCAGATGATGGCTTGGTCAATGATGCATCAAACGAAGGCTTGGTCATGGTCAAAGAGGAATCAGACGTAGGCTTGGTCAATGATGCATCAAACGATGCCTTAGACAATGATGCATCAGACGATGGCTCAATTAGAGCTGAACTAGATGATGGTTCAGTCAAAGCTGAAGCAGACGATGGATCAGTGAAAGCTGAACGAGACGATAGTTCAGTCAAAGCTGAATCAAACGATAGTTCAGTCAAAGCTGAATCAGATGATGGATTCAGTCAACGCTGAATCAGATGATGGATTCAGTCAAACTGAATAAGAAGATGGTTTAGTCAAAGTTAAACTAGACGATGGATTTAGTCAAGCTGAATCAGACGATGGGTTTCTACAGAGTCTTCCTCACATCACCTAAAGTTCTAAAACACTAACTACACTCTCCAAAGCGTCTCCAATGATTCCTACATCCATTCTAACATCACTTTCACTCATACTCTTCCCAAATTCACTTCTTCTGATACGATATCACTCCTTAAACATTCAGTTACCAATTTGGATGTATTAAACTCTCAAATCTCAACTCAAATGACTCATTCTTACTATAGCTGTTCTGTATAAACATCCTATATATTATCACTGCTTACTCACCACCAATATTCAAAAATTACATTCTTTATATCATTGGAAAGATATAAAGACAAGTTACACATTCCAAGAAGAAATTTTGGTTAATTCTACCTAGATTAATACAGAGTTTTCCCTGAAGTTAGAACACGATTTTTACCTATGGAAGACTTGAAATTTGCACTGTATAAACTTGGAATGTCCTGAGAATAACCATTCAACTACCAATATTATTTCATTAAACTCTCTAATCTATACTCATTTGACTCATCACTTACAACTAATTCTCATCATTCACAAAAACCCTATTTTTCTTTTCCATAATATCTATCTATCTATATATATATATAATTCATCATCTCAAGATGATAATTTCTTCAAGTATACCAAATGTTAACTCAACATCATCCATACCTAATTCATATTTCATTAACATAAAAAGATAAGCATTTTAAAAAGCATTAATGGGTATTTCAAGCCATAATACATCAATGTTCCAAAATACAAAAGATACTTGATCAAATAATACTTGAAATGCGACTAAAGCCTTGTCTTCTCATAAACTAACATAAAACACAAAAAGATGCAACTTTGGAGTGATGCCTCGACTCTTGATCACTCGATCTCTTTCTCATTACCTGAAGATGGGAAGGAATGGGGGTGAGCTTGAAAGCTCGTGGATAACAAGCTTATGATAGAGAACAAGCAAAACCATTTGAAATGTTCATTTGTCCTAGAAAAATCATATTGGATTCATAAAACACATATTTCTCAAATTCTTAAACAAATTCACAATAATACAAATCATATATGCATCAATTTTGTCAACATATCATGAGCACATAATCAGATCAGAATGGTTTGGGTGGGTCCAAAACAGAACGTACTACACATTTCCACATAATGGTCCTGTGTAGCCGTGAATAGAACGTACTATCGTAATACCACTTAATGGTCTTGCGTAGTCGTCAACTTTGGGGAGTCCGTGAAGGAGCTCCATGCCACTAGCGGGTAGGCAGGAGAAGCCTTTAGTCAAAGTGCATTTGACTTAACTTAAGGGATCACCACAAACCCATATAACATGTATTTTATAACTTGTAAACTTGTTGCCCAAAATGACACATTTTCGAAAAGTGATTTCATAAACATAGTATCTTTTCAAAAATCATTTTTATAAATCATCAACATAATATTTGCATACCAAACCAGTCACGTAGAACTCTCTCAAATCATTCAAAGAGTAATAAATGCAGATTTATAACACAATTGAAAACATTTAACTTTCTTGATTTGAAGAAACGTCAATGGCTTAGTACTCAATTATGAAAATGTAACCCACCTTGAATTCTTTTCTTAAGAACTTGCTTAAATGTGCCTCTCCTCTTGTTCCTCTTGCCTCTCTTAATTTCCTTCATCAATGGCAAAAATCCCAATTCAATAGGGTTTCCAATTTGAGAACCCACAAAGCACATTCAATAAAATTGATTCTAGAAAACTTAAACCCATGCATTTCCTAAGCTTCATAAACCAAAACCCTTCCATAAATCCAAAAGATTAAAATCAATCTTACTTTGAATCTTCACCGAATGAAGAGTTTCTTAGCTTAAATGGAAGCTCTTCTCTTCCTCTTTCTTTTTCCCTTCTTACAAAACCCCAAAATCTCTCTTGAAAGCTTTAAAAAGATAAACCCTAGCATGTCTTCTCTTCTTTTCTCTCTTTCACTGAAACCTCTCTTCTTCTCTCTTATTTTTGTTTTTCACTATTCTCTCCCTTCAATTCACGTTTTTCTCTTCTTAACAAGCATGAAAACATATTCTTTTTCCTATAATATCCTTAATGAGCCCAAAAATTCCATTTTACCCTTCCTTATAAGCTTATGTTCTTTTAACCTTAAGTGATCTTCCAAAAATACCCTTGAACATCCTTATTACCTTAGCACTTTAATTCCATTAATGCATGCAATAAATCCTACTAACTTTGACATAATAATTAACACCAAAAATTAAATCTATCAAAACCTCATAATTCATTTAAATCATGCTTAGCTAGAGAAAAAAATCTAGGGGCCAACATTTCTCCCCCTCTTAAAAGAATTTCATCCTCGAAATTCTTACTTGATTGATCAATAGGCAGGGTTATTGTTTCCTCATAGGCTCCACCGTTATCCCCATATAACTTCATTACTCGAATACTTTCTTCCAATTGACCATAGTCGATAAACTTACCAGGTCTTTCTATTACTTATTTAGTCATTCACTTTCTTAACTAGTTCCTAAATATATATATATATATATATCCGATTACTTATAATTTTCCACTTCTTGCGTCTATAACACCAATATCAGATCATATCGATATTTCTTAGCATATTTGCATATAACACATTATGAATCTGAGACATCTTTGTTAGTAATACTAACTCATAAGTCAATGGTCCGATTCTTAATAACTTTATATGGCTGATACAATCCAAGCTTAGTTGCTTCTTTACCCTAACCTAAGCACATCTTGTTAAGTCAAAAGGACTTCACGATTATTAATTATGGTGATAATCAAATAGTAATAATATTAGAAATAAATGATCTATTTTGATAAGTGCATTAAGTGTGCAGAAAACACAGAAGAAGTGAAAACATAAAAGAAGCAGAAAACACAGAAGAAATGCAAAAGATAGAAGAAGTGGAAAACACAGAAAAAGCAGAAAAACACAGAAAAAGTGAAAACATAGGAGAAGCGGAAAACACAGAAGAAGTGAAAAACACATATGAAGCGAAAAACACAGAAGAAGTGAAAACACAGAAGAAGCGGAAAACACAGAAGAAGTGAAAACACAGAAGAAGTGGAAAACACAGAAGAAGTACAAAACATAGAAGAAGAGGAAAACACAGATGATACAAAGATGAAGATACATTAGTACGTCAGACAGTTAGTTAGTTGGAGTTAGTTACAGAAATCAACTGAATAACGGTTTCTACAAGAATCAAGAAGCAGTTATCAAGAATCAAGAAGCAGTTGGAGGCTTAGGCTATAAATACTAGTCGTAGTCGAAGACTGAACAATCTTTTAGCTTTCAAGTGTTTACTTACAAAGAAACATTATGTATTCAAAAGTGCGATGCAAGAGAGCAAACTCTATTGTAACAAAAAGCTCACAATATCTTTCTAGTGAGAGAAAGAAAAGGCTAAGAGCCTGGAGGGGCTAAGATAGCAGAAAGAATACTTTGTTTAAGAGACCTGAAGAGGCTTTGGAAAGGAAGAAAGAATACTTGTAAAATTGTTGAAGTATAGTGAAATCTCAGACGAACTCTGAGGACTAGATGTAGTCCATGGTTTGTGGTGAACCAGTATAAAAATCGCAGCGTCTATCTTCTAACCTTTCACTTTATGTTATTTTGTTGTTAAACAAGTATATAGAAGTTATTTGCAATTTAAATAAGTAACTATTGTTATAAAATTTTTTTGGTATTCTTTTAAAAGTTGAAAAAGTTCTTAACAAGATATATTAAAGTTTTTGTATTCACGAAAAGAATACACAATTCAACCCCTTTTCTTGTGTATCTCGTATATTGTACGTGAATTTTATATTAACGTGTGATTTACTTCAATTGGTATCAGAGCTTGGTTTTTAGGAACCACCTTTACAAAGTGAGGATAAAGATCCATGGAGGAATCACATGTTTTTATAGATGAAGGTGCCTCTGTCACAAGACCTCCTGTATTCAATAGTGAGGATTATCATTATTGGAAGGACAGGATGTGGCTCTTTATAAAATCCACACACGTTGATCTTTAGGATATCATTGAGAATGGACCATACATACCAACAGATGATGAAGGAAATACCATTCCTTGTAACAAATGGTTAGCTGATCACAACACTAGATTTCAACTAAATTCAAAGGCCAAGTTCTTTTTGAGTTGTGTTTTAAGCTGAAGTGAATATGATAAAGTTCATAGATGCAAAACTGCAAAGGAGATATGGGACACTCTATCCATCGCACATGAAGGCACAAACCAGGTGAAGGAGTCCAAGATTAGTATTCTTGTACATCAGTACGAGTCGTTTAAAATGAAAGAAGATGAGTCTATTGATAAGATGATTGGATGATTTCAAACTATCGTTAATGGACTTAAAGCTCTTGGGAGAATCTACGATAATTAAGACCATGTTAAGAAGATTCTCAGAAGTCTGCCGAAAAGATGGAGACTCAAAGTCACTGCAGTATAAGAAGCCAAGGACTTGAGCAAATTAAAGCTAGACAAATTGCTTGGTTCTTTAAAGATACATGAATTAGAGCTTGATGTTGAAGATAAACCTAAAAGAGACAAATCTATAGCATTAAAGGTTGGTCACAAAAATCGCAAGACTCAGAGAAATAGAAGTTCATCGTCAAAAGCATTAAAGATCGAAGACGTCACGAATGATGATACCAGTGAATCTGATTATGATTTAAGTGAAGACGATGACGAATTATCTTTCATTTCAAGAAAGATTAGAAGGATGTGGAAAAAGAAAGCGAAAGGAAGTAAAAAATTTTCTTTTAAGAAAAATAGCAAAGAAGAAGTTAAGAACGAGAAGACCTCTATCATTTGCTATGAGTGTAACAAACCAGGACATTATAAGTCTGACTGTCTATCCGAAGAAGAATAAAGGAAATAAAAAGAGTATGATGGTAACTTGGGAAGATTTGGATTTATCCGAATCTAATTCTGATTCAGAAGCGTCAGAATAAGCAAATATATGCATGGTAGCTGAAAAAAAAGGTGACGAGGAGGTATCTTCTAACTTTAATGAACTTCAAGATGCATATTTAGAATTGTTAGAAGATTCATATGTTATACTAAAGTAGTATAAATCCTTAAAAAGAAAGTTTGTCGAAAACTTGAAGAATACGGAAGCGTTAGAGAAACAAAACATCTGCCTTAAGAAACAAGTAGACAATATGAAGAAAAAGGTATCTATTGCTAGATCTAAGGAAATTAGTCAGTTGAAACAAAGGATTAATTCTCTCTCAGCATACTTATCAACCTTTACTAAAAGTACGAAGAAGATGAATAACATGATTGGAAATTATAGACATCCTAATGATAAGAGTGGTTTAAGGTTTACTAAAAGCAATACTTATTGCAAAAAGAATTTTGTTCCTTATAGAAAGAAAATTTTCTAGTCTTCTTTTTATCATTCTATGAATAATTATAAGACTAACCTTAAAGGACCCAAGAAAATCTAGGTACCTAAAAAGAACATAATATCTACTGTAGATCTCCTTCCTTGGAAAAAACAGCAAGCACCAATGGTATTCGGATAGTGGATGCTCGCGACATATGACGGGACGAAGGTCTATATTCCTAGATCTTCAAAATATGAAGGGAGGATTAGTAACTTTTGGAGACAACCAGTAGGGCAAAATAGTTGGAATCGGCAAAATCGGTAAAGATTCATTTGCATCTATTGATAATGTTTTGCTAGTTGAAGGTTTAAAACACAATTTGATTAGTGTAACTCAATTATGTGATTCTGGTTTTGAAGTATCCTTTAATCAAAACTCTTGTGTAGTCAAAAACAAGGACGGTTTTATATTCTTTTATGCCAAAAGACGAAACAATCTTTATAAGATTAATTTAGAAGATTTGCAAAGTCAAAATATTTCTTGTTTTTTATCAACAGATGAAGAAAAGCTAATCTAGCATAAAAACCTAAGTCATGTTAGTTTTAAACATATTTCTAAGTTGGTTAAACATGATTTGGTAAGAGGTTTACCAAAAATAAGTTTTAACAAAGATTCTTTTCTGAGAGTTGTCATAAAGGAAAACAGGTTAAAACGTCTTTTTCTTCTAAAAATATTGTAACTTCGTCTAGACCTCTTGATTTATTTGGTCCAACTAGGACATTAAGTCTTGGCGGAAAGAAGTATGGTCTCGTAATTATTGATGACTTCACTAGATTTTGTTG
>JANSVA010095489.1:0-10815 GCA_025504915.1 Erythroxylum reticulatum
AAACATCTTTCATAGGGAACTTATCTATTTTTTCCCTTATAGACTCCAATTGCTTCTCCATGTCTTGTATATCAACCAAACCACTCTCTCCAAAATGACGAAATGACTCGATATCGTGTTGTAGCTTGAATTTCTTAAGTCAACCTTAAGAAAATTTGTGCTCAGAATCTTGTTGAGGGTATACAATTTTCATTATATCTCTTTCCTTCTCCAAAATTAGCTCTCTAGTCATATTCACACAATCTTGGTACTGGAGAAACCACTCATAAATAACCTTCTCCATATCTGGAAATTTTTCTAGTTTGAGTGCATGATATCCTTTCCTTTTTCTAAGTTGGTCGAAAGATACTCAACCAATCATTTAAGTGTGTCTGAGATTGTACCTTGACTAACTTTCAAATGAAACTTTTCTTCAAGCCACAACTACAAATCTTTTTAAGTGTATGTCGAATGATCTCTCTTGTACTCACATAATTCTTTGTGTATTTGATCCGTCATTGTTGATTTCATGACACCTTTTAGATAAGAACCCATTGTTGGGTGTGGTTTCAAGAAATTTTCTATCTTGTTAATAAAGCATTTTCTATCTCCATCATACATATATACATGGAATGTTTTTCATAAAAATACAATGAATAATACTTAATTATTAAGAAAAAATGAACATTATTTATTAGTTTTCATTAATATTATGTACAATGAATCTATGTTTTAGATTCAATCAATTACAAAAATCTCTTTAAATTAATAAATATTAATTTATCAGTTAATTAATATCTTTATAAAATAATAAATATCATAATCCCAACAATATTAATTTATAGAGGTTTTACTGTATATTTAGTGATTTGGAATTAACTAATACCATTAGAAAATTGAGGTATTAAAATGTACACTTAGATTAGGAAAATTGACAAGTGTTAAGTCAAGTTGGTACATGGAAAATTAGAATAACTAAGCCTATGAGTTTGTGACATTTGGCATAGCTAATGCATTGACATTTGACAACATTGGTTGAGTGACAAATGACCTAATTGAATTTGGCTACCACATATGAAGACTTGTAGGTTGGTTTAATGAAGGACCGGTATCACATTTTCATATGTGACATGTGGCCATTACAAACCAAGACACGTTGCATTCAAACAGTTAGGCAAGTGATGAATCATCTTCACCTTTGAAGTTTCTGCAACCTTCTCTCTACACTTTTCTCTTCTCCACTGAAACCTCTTAATTGCTCTCAACTTCTAGAATTTTGCTTGATTTTGGATCATCTTCACTTGGTAAGTTACTACATCAAAAAGTAGTTTTTGTGTTATTGTCTTGTTAGTGTTGAAATTTGTACCTTGATCTTAGATGTGTGCTGATTGCTTAGAAGGGCTGGAATAGCTAATTCTTTAGAGTTAAAATTTGAAGTTAAGAAGGTAAGGGAATACTAAACTTTATTGCATGCTATAATATGAATTATTTGATGCTTGAATTAGATAGAATACGTATTGAATTGATGATGAATTAAGGTCTGGAACATGATACTTGTTTAATAGTTTTGCTTTAGATGTTGATACTTAAAAGATCATGGATTGTGAGATGATTAATGAATGATTTTTGAATTAGTTTAGACATGAATTTGTATGAGGTTTCGAACCACGAATAAGGTAGAATTGAAGTGAACTTGATGGACTTTGGTGAAGGTGTGTCGAATGGAAGTGAAGAAGTTAAGTTTTGGAAATAAACTGAAAGTTGTAGGTGAGTGAACCTTTGGTTCACTCATCCCAGGATCTTGGGATTTATAAGGCACATTTCTACGATCATAGGAAATGGTTAGGAAGGTGAAAAACTTGGTTTTGTGCAATTGTTGAACTATATAAGGTTAGGTCATTTTATTTGGTACATTGAGACTTAATTGGACTTGTTTAAGGTGTAAAGTGAAATTAAATTGATGTTAGATTAATTGAGAAAAAGTTAATTTAGTTATGGATTGTTAATTGAGGTAATTAATTAAGGAATAAGTGGTTAGTAAATAATGTGTCTAATGTTGAAATGTATGGTGTGTTCAAGGATGAACGTGTCTTTATGAACACAAATGTGTTTCTAAGGATTTATGTGATGTGAATTGAATATGATTGTTAGTGAATTGGGAATTTTATAATTATATGAAATGTGTAAATACATAATGCATTTATTGGTACATTATTGCAAATGTTTATATTCATAAGGTATGTTAAGTTGTTGGATATGAAAGATTATGTTCAATTTGAGAAAAATGGAATAAAGACATATGTTATGCACTACATCTTTTACATGTGATTCTAAAATCTGAAATGTTTTGTTTTAAAACTGCCAAGTCCTAGTTGTGAGTAAATAGGCGTGCTTAGAAGGGTCTTCAGTTGCTTCTATAACCAAACACTAAGATTTCTTCTATAACTAGTCTTCTGTGACTAGACACTTTGGTGTCTTCTATGCTAGAAACTCCGGTGGCTTCCGCTTTTAAACACTTCTGTGTCTTTTATTTTAGAGACTTAAGTCTCTTCTGTTTTAGATACAAAACACATGTATCTTCTATTCTAGTCCCATTACCCACTTCTATAAAAAGGATTAGTAGGCTAACTTATTTTATATTTTGTTATATGCTCAGTTGATATAATCAAGCTCAGTTCTGAAATAACTAAGTTCTGTTGTAATAAAATTAGATATTATTTTGATACAGTCAGGTTCTGTTTTGGTACTTTAAAGTTCTGTTGTGTTAATATGGTATTATGTTCTAATGCTTGTAAGTTTTGCTATAAAGCCAATATATCCTGTTTTGATATGTTATATTATGTTCTAAGATACAAATTGTTTGGATTGCACTTTAATATGAACAATTAAAGATTGCTTGAGATGTGATCTGATTTTGTTATGTAAATGTTAGACGACTGTTAGAAATAGTCGTCAATTTATAAATTGTTTAGTCGTTTCCCCACTATGCTAAGAAGGCTTAAAGACTGAGATAAAGACAACTGCAGTGGCCAAGGCAATTGTGTTTTGTTTTGGAAATATTCAGTTTGTTTTTTAGTTGTATATAATGTAATGAAACATATTGGAATTTTTATTTTGTTTGATGGTTTATAATAACCTTAATACAAGTTGTATTTGGATCTAAGGCTTGTATGTGATAAGTACCAATGTATATGTTATGTTCTGAATATGACCCAACCTATGAAATGAAATGAATGTTATTTGAGTTTCTGGAAATGCTTTAGCATGTTTCGGATTGTTTTAGTACTGTTTTATGTGACATCTACGTATCCTCCCAGGGGTATGTGGGTGTTACACATAATATATACATTATGCATATATGTATTTATATTAATCTTAAAATGAATTAACGAAGTTACTAATCCTTCTGTGTCAATTCCAAAACAATATACAAGTAATTGAGTTATAAAAACAAATACGTTTTTATAAACACTTTTGATATGTTTTCATAAATTATTATTTTTATTACTTTTGAAAATTGTTCATTTACTTTTTTCTAAAATCATTATATTATAATTAATCTAAATTTATATTCATAATTTTTTCTCCTTTCTAAATTATAATATTAAAAGATTCTTTCCTAAGTCACTCTAATTAAAAGTTTGTTAAGAGTAATTATTTACTTGAAACCTTGATCCTTCTTGTCCTTAGAGTGTTATAAGCATACTATATTTCAAAAACTTTATAAAATTATCAACTTTTCTTTTTAATATATATATTATGTCACAACTTTAAATTATAACTACATATAATTATGATATAATAAAGTTATTAATTTTAGCGAACATGAAATTACAAAATATTTATATCTTTTTATTTAAACCACTTAATATTTCATTTGAATAAAACTATAAGTCATTAAATGAAAGCGTAACATCACTAAGTTCTTAATGTTTTAAGTAATATTTTAGGTATAATGAGCTAAATATTAACACAATTTGTGTTAAAAGTTATTAAGTCAAGTTTAGATTGAAGGGTGCTACATACATTTGCATATTATTAATGAGAAAATACATTTTAAAATTAAAATCTTGAGATACATTTATCGGTATGGTTACTCAGGAATTTTAATTTAATTGATTAGAAATTTGTATGAAAAGTCATTAAGTTAATAGTTATACTTAATAGTTTTAATTCAATTAATTACGAAATTTAAAATTACTTAAATAATTTATTAATTATTATAAGAGAGAATTGATAAAACCAAATTCGTTAACTATAGAAAATTTTACTGTACATAAATAATTATCTAAATCATTTTACAAAAAATGATACAATTTACAAATTTAAGATAATATCATGTTGGGCTGGATAGACCGGAGAGTGGAGACTGAGAGAGCATAATGTAATTGACTAATTGTTCTTGATGGTAAGAATGTCACCAGTTTGGATCTAATCATCTGCATCTACAAATATTATATTTAGCAATATAATATAAAATAAAAAGAATATTTAGTAATGTAATATTAAATAAAAATAAAATTAAAAATACCTTCATCTTCATATATTTGATTAAAATAACCTTCAATTAGATGATAAATTTCACTAGCCCCCTCCGCATTAATACCTGTGGCTATAGAAAAATAGAAAACACAATATTAGGTAAGATAATATAAAGATAGATAAAATAAATATATTAAAAAAAGAATTTACCATCAATATCTTCATTATTTAACCAATTATAAGCACACATAAGGGCTTCCACAGTGCGATAATGAAGTTGACCACGATGAGGAGTAATGACTCGACCATTAGTACTAAATGTAGACTCTAAAGCAACGGTGGATGATGAAATAGCTAACAAGTTTTGTGCAATGTTTTGCAAGATCTTATAGTTCTATGTAGACGTCTTCCACCATGACATTATTCAACTGACTATCTTTAGTTTTAAGAACACAATCTAAGGAAAATGTTTATCTAACTCCAAATGACTCATCTTTAGCTTCAAGAATATAATATGCGGAAAAATATTTATCTAACTTCATTGTATTGTAAGAAATCCTAGCCTTTTTTTCTTTCAAAAAATTTAAAAGAGAATCTATCAGTAAAGGGTCAGAAGAAAAGGTCGAACTTGAAACTAAAGTCTGAGTTGAATTGCCTGCATCCCAATCATAAGTTTGTTGCATTCTGACTTTATAATCATGAAACAATTGATGCCATAATTGTTCATGGTATGTAGATGCTATTGAGCTTCACCACTACACAATGCATTATAAATTTATTCAACCTTATCTATCTTGTATCTCGAGTCCAACACATATAATACTGCAATAATATCTCCAACCTTAGGCCAATAAGAATTAAACTTCTTCGCCATCTGCTCTGCCATAGTCTAAATCACTGCATTGGAGTTTAACATCCACAATGATAAAACATGATTTATGTTGGACATAGTGCTAAAGATACAGTATAAAGTTGGATATTTTATTCTTGAGAATAATTCAGTCCAATTATTTAATAATTTCAACTTCATACAAAGTTCTCTAGCCAATTCCAATTGATCCTCTGATAGTACGCAGGTATACTGATAATCCCTTTCAGCTAGTCTAATAAGTAGCTAAGCATATGGAATTACTAACTCCAAACTCTTAAAGGTTGAGTTACATTTGGTAGGACAATTCAAAACCAACTTCTTTGAATTTGGAATGCATAAAATTTGTGCACAATCTTTAAAAGTTTCAACTCTTTTAGGAGTTGCACTCCAATATAAAACACTATTCTGAATATACTTTATTACTTCCTTTATTGTCTCTAACCCATCCTTCATAATCAAGTTAAGAATATTCACAAAACAACGCATATGAAATAACTTACCTCCAACCAATAAGCTCCCAACCCACATCTTACCCTTCAACTTCCTAAACTATAGCATCATTAGTGCTACAATTATCGACTATGATAGAGGATACTTTATTGTCAATGTTTAAATCCATCAAACAATCTTTCAACACGTTTGTCAATTTTTCATTTGTATGTGATGTCAGCACATAAATGAACCTATCATGAAAAAGCATACTAACATGAATAATAAATTCATAAAATAATGAAAAAAATAAATGTAACAATATTAAATAATATAAATTACCTCACAAGTCTATTGCATAATTTCCAATCATTATCCATATAATGTGATGTCACCGCCATGTAACCCTTCTTTTGGTTATCGGTTGTCCACATGTCCATTGTTATAGCAGTTCCTTCTTGATCACTCAACAATGCTCTTGATGTTTCTCTCTTCTTGTCCTCGTAAATTTTGAAAATAGCACTCCTCAATGTATTCCAACTTGGAACCATGAAAGTTGGCTAGAGTGAATTAAGAAATATCTTGAATCTTTTTCTTTCAACCATAGACAATGGTTGTTCATCTCCAATAATCATATTAGCCCTCAAAATTCTTGATCTATGGTTTTCAAAAGTTGTTAGGGTCATTTCATTCTTTCCTTTATAAGGTTAGGGGTCAAAAATGTTTGACCTCCTAAAACCATCTTCCTTCTAGTGCATGATTCCATATGTCTCTTTAAATGAGACATTCCACCTTTCGAACGAGTTGAATACAACTTTTGACAATAATTACACCCTACTTTTTCAACTCCATCGGTCGATATAGCCTTCTTAAAGTGATTCTAGACTTCACTTTTATGTTGACTAACTTGAGCTCTAATTGAACTTCTATGGTCACTTGGTTTCATAATAGATGTTTGCGCTTCTACCTTGACATTAGATTAGAACTCTCAACTAAAGCAATATACTCATCCATCTGAAAAAAAAATATAAATACTTGAGGTTAGAAATAAGAATGTATTAGGAAATTACACTTTTTTCAATTTTAGCATAATACATAAAGTTGTAGTTAATATATCTTTACAACCACTCCTATTTCCATTTTCCAAAGACAAATCAAGGGAATATCATGTGCTGTATATATCAGCCTAAAAGATGTAGCTTGTTTTACTATTTCAGTAATATCCTAATAGACATGTTAATACTCCATTCAAGACCAAGATCCCAGATATAGGATAAAATCCACATTTATTAGCATAAATTCAAAATAAGAATAGTTGTGTGAAATGAAAATCCTCAAAAGTAAAAGTTAAGCGTATGCACTATATGATGTAGAACAAATACAAATTAGAAATTAGAAATTCAAATGAAGCTAAACAAGTACTTCTTTTCACTATGCATAATCGTAATGTATCATAAGAAGTCAAGAATTAAACCCCAATCATATATCATTGTATGAGTTGAGTCAAATCTAAATCCCACGCTAATTTTATCCATGAATTTAAATTTTGAATGAAAATAATATCACAATTCTGGTTGGGTATATTACTGTACAATATGAACAAGTATGCATGCATTAACTACAAGTTTTATGATAATATGTAAGTGCACAGTAGATTAACCCACAACCCGCAATTTAGATCTTAAGCTACGTTAAATGGTTCTTGAATGCCAACCAATGAAACAAACAAGTGAAGTGAAAGGGAGCAAAGAACTGGAGAAGGGAACATGTTCTACACTAATGGAATTTAGAGAAAAGAAAATCTAGTAAAGCAGAAGGGCACACAGTGGTATTTCACAAAACATATTTTTAAAGGAAAAGGCTTAGGTAAGTGATTGTGTTCCTTTTCCAACTATCTAAAATTGGGAGTAAGCTATTTTGTTTGCATAACAGAACATATTATCCTCGGTTGAGAAAAAAGAGAGGATATATAATTCAACATGTAGCTCCATCGTTTCTATTACAGTCATTATCTTTCAAATTATTGAATAAGTATTTGTAAATCACAATAAATTGGTTTAGGAGTCTATACAATTTGTCATTTCAAATTGGTTCAATATGGCCTTATGGAACATCAAGCAACATTATTACAACTCAAGAATAGTCTCTACATGAATGCTATAGTCAAATATGCTATACACATTAAGGACTTGTTATCTACACTAATAATAGATACAAATTTGGTGACAAATCTAATGAATATAGCCCTGATCCCTGGAAAAGAGGATAAGCTAACATGGATACACAAGAGTAATGGAGAGTTATCTAAAATAGGAAAGCCAGGGATTTAGTGTAGGAGGCACAACTGGTGATCTCATGGCATAATCTGGTATGAACCAAGTACATGCTACCAAGAACAATATTCTATATGTGGTTAGCAATTAAAGAAGGCTCACAACCATTAACATGATACATAAATTTTTATTTATCCCTAATCAATGTTTCCTTTTCAAATGCAACCTACAATCAATAAAACATCTTTTGTTTAAATATTCCTCTTCAAATAAACCTTGGAAAGAGAATTTCTCAAAGATATGGATTAGATAATATACCAAACTTACAGAAAAACTTAATTTGAGTGGAGCATCAGATTTCAGCTCTAATAAAGGGAGGGAAATAACAGAGGAACCAGCTAAGAACTTTTTCTGTATATACATTGAATCAAAAGATACAGATTTATAAGCTTAATACAGTTGGAACAAATCAAAAAATTAAATAGTATGGGATACACAGTTAATATACAGATTAAATGTATTAAGTGGTTATTATCAAAGATAGATAAAATCTTCACTGTGATATTATTCCCCCTCAGGATATGTCTCGGTGAGAGAGACCAATCTTGTCTCGTAGCAAAAGAAAGTGAGTTCATAGAAGTGGCTTAATTAAGGCATCTGTAAGTTAATATGTGGAGGAGACGTGAGCAACTTTAATCACGTATGAAGTGAAAATTGATAGCCACATGCTTCATTCTGGAGTGAAAGACAAGATTGGAGCACAATTGATTTGTACTAATGTTATCACAGTAAATCACAAGACAATTTTGCAACTGAATACCAAGTTCATCTAATAAGGAACACACCCAATTGATTTCAGCTGTGGTATTGGCAACAGAACAATATTTTACCTCATTAGAGGAAGGAGCTATAGAGCATTGTTTCTTTGAACTCCATGAAATTAGATTTCTACCAAGGTAAACAATGTAGGCGCTAGTTGAGCAAAAAGTATCCTTGTCACATTCCCAATCTGCACCTGAGAAGGCACACAATGAAAGTAGAAAATCAAGATATAGCTAAAGGCTAAGATTAAGAGTTCCACAAAGATAATGGAGCAAACGCTTAACAAGAGTCCAATGCTCAGTTGTAGGCTTGTGCATAAACTAAGAGAGTTTGACGGCAACAAAGGCAATATCTAGATGAGTGAGAAGAAGCTACTGGAGACTACCCACAACTGCTCAAAATTCTATAGGATCAGATAGATTATCCCCTGAATGTAAAGAAAGTGTGGAATCTGTTGGGGGTGGAGTTTGAATTGGTTTTGCATCATACATGCGAGTACGAGCAAGAAGATCTTGTAAATATTATCGCTATGACAGTAGAAAGCCTTGCTTGTTAGGTATAATTCTACACCGAGAAAATGAGAAAGATTTCCAAGTTCTTTAAGTGAGAAGTGATTGGTAAGTGATTGAACAAACTGATTTGCCAAAGGTGCATCATCCCCTATAATAATGATATCGTCAACATATACAAATAGATACAATAGGTGTCCACCAACCTTGAACACAAATAAAGACGTATCAAAATGAGAGTTTTTGAAACCGCTTTGAAGAAGAAAATTGTGAAGTTCTTGATACCAAGCTCACGGAGCCTGTTTTAGCCCATAAATTGCTTTTTGCAATTTACAAACATGCGATGGAAAATCTTGGTCCACAAAACCAAGGGGCTGATGTATATACACTGTTTTATGAAGATGACCTTGCAAAAATGCATTGTTAACATAAAGCTGGCAAAAATTCTGTGACTTACTGCAAGATTAAGAACAAGTTGAATTGTAGTGGCTTGACTACTGGGCTAAATGTGTCCTAATAATCAACTCCTGGACGTTGATGAAAACCTTTTACAAACAAGTGAGCTTTGAACTTGTCAACAAAACCATCAAACTTTCGTTTAGTGTGAAAAACCCATCTTCAACCAATAATATTTTGAGTAGGATGAGGTGGAGCTAGCTCCTAAATCCCATTCCGAAAAAGAGCATTATATTCTTCAGAAATGGCTTGTCTCCATTTTGGATCCTTAAGAGCTTAAGTTGGTGTGGTGGGTTCAACATCATGAGATTTGGTTAGTTGGGCATAAAGATTGAGTTTTTGAATAGGTTTATGAATGTTATCTTTGGATCTAGTTTGCATGGCATAACTAGATCTTGTGGTTTGATGGTGGAGTTGATTATTGTTGGGTTGCTGGTTGAACGTGTTTGTGGTAGTTAAAGGCTCACATTGGAGCTACAATTGGGTGCCAACTTCAGATGTTGGCATGAGTGGTAAAGTCATAGATTGCATTTTTATTATTGGTGCTATCCAAGTAGCAATAGTGGTGGACTGGGGATTTGGAGATTGTGTTTGTAAGGATTTGAATGGAAATATTGACTCAATGAACCTGAAATGCCTGGAAATATAGATTTTGGATATTGAAGGATAAAGGCATAAGTAGGCACTTTGAGTTAGTGAGTATCCTAGGAAAACACAAGGTTTAGAACTAATGACGGAGCTAGGAATTTAAGATAGGAGGGTCCAAATAAAATATAAATTTCATAAAAATTTTGATATCAAAATTAAATAAAAAATAAAGTTTTATTAAGAATATAAAATAAGTTAAAATTACAATGATCCTCGCCTACTTTTCATAGATTGAAATCTTTTCATAACAAGATCATTGTCAATATTTACAAATACATCTCTTTCAATGTAACACACTAAACAATCATTCAATAGGTCATCTCCCATTTTATTACGAAGTGAACTC
>JANSVA010095509.1:0-10813 GCA_025504915.1 Erythroxylum reticulatum
AGTTTGTTTTTGGCTTGTCTTGATGTATATGGCTTTGGATTTATTTGAAGGTTTGTAATAACCTTAATTCAGGCTAGCTCCATTTTAGAACAAGTTGTATTTAAACTCAGTGTATTATGATTTATGTTTTCTCCGAATCACTTCTGCTTTGAGCTATTGAGATTGCATGATCAATGGTTTCGTATGTTTTGGTTTTGTTCGGTCTGTATGCTTATATGTTATGTTGTCTGCATGGCGCCCCCGTATCCTCCCAGGGGGTATTAGTGAGTCACACACATACCCCTACACGGGTGTCTACTCCCTGGATTGGAAATTGCATCTAATAGACAAGTGTTGGTTTGCATTTTGTAGATGTGGTGGATGTACACATGGTGTCACTAAAAATATTATTAGTGTTGTATATGCTTTGTTAGATGTAAATCATTTATAGATATATATTTCCTTATCCCTATTCAATAGAAATATTTATTTAATTCTCAAAAAAATATGAAAACTAAGCCCAAGAGGGAAGAAAAGTATTTTTATGAGATACTCTAAACACTAAAAAAGATATATGTTTATAAGTTAACAAGTTAATAAATAAGTAATTGAATTTGAATCCTGAGACGTCACATTCTTAAAGAATGACTTTCCAAAGTAGGGAGAAATAGGAAATGACATATTTCTCTATGAAGTTATTAATTAGAATGATTCCACTACCAAAAATCATGAAAAGGAACTTTATTCAAATAAGAGTAGTTTAGAACTCAAAGAATTAACTCAGGGAAAGTTAAGATTACAATATATTGAAATTTTACCTATCATATCTAATTTGAGTGGGAGTAATCAAGATGTTTATGAATTTATTTCTCATGAATCATTTTTATGTCAAAATAATCATGCATGATTCCATGACGTCGTTTTGACATTAAAAGGGAAATTTACATGATTATCCCATAAGAAGATGATTAGTTAAGGAATTTACAAGAGGCTCTTAATGATCTTGCTAAAGAAAAATATATGAAAGCAATGAAAAAAGAAATGACTTCTTTAAACTCAATCAATTATGAGACTTGGTTGATCTCCTTAGTAAGCACAAAGCTATTATGAGCAAATAGGTTCTCAAAACAAAACGAAAGGTTGATGGTAGTATCGAAAGATCTAAAACACGTTTTATGGTAAAAGGATATACATAACATGATGGAATCAATGATGACAAAACATTTTCACCCGTTGTGAGTTTTGCTTTAGTTTACCTAGTCCTGGCTATAACAACCAGTTTAGATCTTGAATTATATCAAATGGATGTAATTAATGCTTCTCTAAATGGAGAATTAGAAGAAGAAATCTATATAGAACAACTTGTAGGTTTCATTAAGACAGACCAAGAACATAAAGTGTATCGATTCTTGAAATCGATTTATGGTTAGAATTAGTCTTTAAAGCAATGGTATGTGTGTTTTCATAACATAATTCTTTTATATTATTTTTCATATGTTTGATGAAAACCACTATGTATATATTAAGATATCCAAAGATAAATTTGCAATTTTATCTTTATATATGGATGACATTTTAATTGCTTATAATGACTATGAGTTTGTCAAGCAAATCAAAGATTGGTTGTATCTGAATTTGAGATGAAAGAAATTGGTTAAGCTACATATATTCTTAGAATTAAGATTTTAAGAGGTCGTTCAAAATGTATATTGTCTCTTTCTCAAGCAACTTATATTTAAAATATTTTAGAATGATTCTATATGCAAGATTGCAAACAAATAAATAATCTTATTTCTAAAGATGGAGTCTCAACAAGAAGTTTTGTCCATTTAAGCTATAAGAAAGGGAACAAATGAAGAAAAATCCTTATTCCAGTGAAGTTGGAATTCTTATGTATCCCATGATGTGTATAAGATCAAATATTTGTTATGTTATTGAAATGAAGAGTAGATATTAGTCAAATATTGTACAAACACATTCAAAAGCAATAAAGAGAATGTTAAGACATCTAAAAGATACTATTGATTATGCAATGTATTACTAAGGCAACGACCTACATATACAAGGGTATACGAAAAGTAAAAACAATCATATGTTGTTGTATCCATAATAAAAGCTCAATTTAAAACATGTTCAGCACTAACACAAGAAATGGTGGAGCTTAGATGATTCTTGGTTAGTTTGGGAGACATTCAAAACGAGACTAATGCAGCAACAATTAATTATGATGGTCAAACAATCATTTTTATGCAAAAAACCCTAAATTTTATAGCAAAACCAAGCATATAGATACCAGATACAATTATGTAAAAAATATAGTTGCATGAGGAGAAATAAATATAGAGCATATATCTATATAAGATATGGTGACAGACCTAATAATAAAACTAATTTCCCAAAATACATACATTAGGCGTGTGAAATCACTAGAATTATGTGGATATTGAAATGTTAATAGTTAACATTTCTTTATTTATGTTTATTTAATGTATTGTCATGTGCAAATATAATTATGATTTGACATTGATTAGTACTTGATTATGAAATATGTTTACTTTGAATGACAATTTTTCCGTAAGAATTAAAGAGTATATTAGACATATAAAGATTGGCCTTCTCATATTGGCAATTGACTATAGTCTTTGTGTTGAATGGAGAAGAGGCAGGTTTTAAGTTTATTATTAAGGTTATAATAGACAACTAAAGTAAGAAACTTAAATCAAGAATTCCGACTTAAATGATAAGTAAAAAATAAATTGGTTTAGAGTGATCGTATAGATACTATAATTTATCTATGTTGTTATATAAGAGTTATAAAAGTTAAGATTAGATAAGTAAATTCTTAATGTACAACCCAACATTTGTATGATGATGTATTTATAAAAAAAATATACACTCCAAACTAGTTGGAGTTAATACAGTAGCACTTGACTTTTACCATGTGTTCAAAAAATAACTATAAAAGGAATTGATATAAGTTAAAAGTCTTAACTTACATTATGTGAGACCCTAAAGATAAATGAACTTCTTAATATACCATTAGGACTGTTGCTCATTCTTAATTAAATTTAAGGTTTGCTAGTTTAGAATGTAAGCAAAAGATTATATTAGATATGGTTTTATGAGACAATTTCAAGAAAATCAATTAAATTAAATTCAAGATAATTGAGAATTGAGGAAGGCCATTTGTTGATTGTTAACTTATGTAAGAAATTTGGCATTCAAAGATGGCCAACAACTTTGAGTAAAAGAATTGAGTACATTTATAACATGATAAAATAAATGAGATCAAAAGAGATTCATTATGAGATATAACTTAAAGTAAAGCATACAAAATCTACTTAAAGATCGATTTGTTAATCGAGATGTCTTATATTTCTATCTGATATATGACTATGAGCTCTCGATGTACATTAATCACACCAGTTATTGGACAAGTATGAAAATATGCAAAAATCTTATTAATCAAATTCAATCGTGTGTGAGTAAAAGATAATAATGAAAGGACACATATGATGAGTTCAACAGATATGAAATTTAATGATCATTAACTATTTATAATACATTTAATAACATTATCTATAAATAATAGATAATCACCAAAAAAGGAAACAAGTTTCTTCTGAAAAATATAATGAAATCTAAATAAATGTTTTGACAAATATAATCAAATTCAAATAAATTTTTTTAATTAACAACACATATATTCATATGTTGTATCAACATGTTTATATGTTAGACAATTGTCTTTCTAATAGTGAAGTTGCATGTATTGGATTTTGCAACTATTCTTTTCGCCTACTCCGTTTGTCATCATTTCTTTTCACTCCTATTGTAGATCAAAATTGCTTTTTATTAATGAGAAATTTTTATATTTTGCTTCTATGCTGTCAAGGAGTTACAATTGATTGAATATTCTTCCAACAAATTGTAAACTACAGCTTTCACACTCCAACTTGATACAATAACCTAGAAGTTGACAACTTGACATTCAAAACGCACATAATGAAACTGTGAAATGCAGCATGGAACCTGTCTTAAAACGAACCCTTATTGGTTTTGCTTATTCTTCTACTTATTAACCACTTCTTTGAGAGATTTGGTGGAAGCTCCCTCATTACCTACTTCCCTAACCGCAGCTTCCTTCAGCATGTTAATTCGCTGACGAATATTACTAGCTCTGCCTTCATTTTGCATCAATGTCTTTACAAGTCTTACGATCTCCTCTCGTTCCACTAATCCATTTTCATTGACCTCTGGTCTCAATCCCACTTGTAGATCCTCTTTTATCAACACTGTGTTGATCTTTTTCTCTACATAGAGTGGCCAAGCAATCAATGGTACTTCATGTACAATGATCTCGAGTGTTGAATTCCAACCACAGTGGCTCAAAAATCCACCAGTCAATATATGACTTAGCACCTGAATCTGTGGTGCCCAAGATGGCAACAATAGACCGCATCCTTTGATTTTTCTAAGAACCTATTAGATAGCAAAATACTGAAGAGGCAAAAAAAACAAAGGTATAGAGGCTAAACAATCTTTTGTATTCGAAAGTAAATTACCATCCAATAAAACATGAAATATGCCCATATAAATATAAACTTACAAAACCAATTCTTGATAAACTAAATTACTACTATTAAGCTTAAACAATGACTCTAACTAATAACTCTAACTAGGACTCTAACAATCATAATTCAAGTTTATTATCTAACACCCTCTCCTGAACTAGTAATTCAAGCTTTAATAACTCCAAGAATAGCTCTCAATCTGCAGAAATCTTCACATTTTAAAGCTTTGGCAAACATATCGACAACTTGATCTTTAGATGTCATGTGCTTTAATTGAATCTCTTTGTTCCCAATACATTCTCTTATAAAATGATACTTGGTGTCTATATATTACTTCTATCACAAACTGGACTCTTTCCCAAAGCAATAGAAGGCTTATTATCAACAAGAATATTCATAGCTCCATCTTGTTCAAATTTTAGCTCTTTCAATAACTTCCTCAACCAAATAGTATGACAAAAACAGGAAGCAGCTGTAACATACTCAGTTCACAAGTTGAAAGAGTAACAATCAGTTGTTTCTTTGAACTCCAAACAAACACAGTACTTTTCATAAAGAAAATAAAACCACTTGTACTTTTTCGATTGTCGATGTCTCCTTGCCAACCACTGTCACTAAATGAGATAATATGAAATTATTTACAGCAGTATAAAATAAGTCATACTTTAGTGTTCTTTTAAAATATCGAAGAATTCTCTTTATTGCTTTCATGTGTGTCAAAGTTGGAGCTTCCATGTAACGACTAATGACATCAATTCCATACAAGATATCTGGTCTTGTACCAGTTAAAAACCGCAATCTTCTAACCAGTCTTCTAAATAAAGTTGGGTTTACCTTTTCTTCATTATCAAACTTAGAAAACTTGATCCCAAATTTCATTAAAGTAGAAACTAAATTGATTTTATCCATTTTGAACTCCTTTAAAATCACTTCAGTATAAGTTTTCTGTGAAAATTCCTTCTTCACTTTGCTTCACTTCAATTCCAAGATAATAAGTCATAAGCCCCAAATTAGTCATCTCAAATTCTTCAGTCATTTTCTTTTTAAATTCTTCAAACATCATAGGATTACTACATATAAAGATCAAATCATCAATATATAAACAAACATACATAGTTTCTCCATTCTTATTCTCCTTGACATATAAGGCATGCTCGTACAAACATTTTGAGAAACCATCCTTCTAAAAATAATCGTCAATATATGTATACCAAGTCCTTGGAGTTTGTTTAAGATCATATAAGGCTTCATTCAACTTCAACACCTTATCTTCTTGTCCTTCAATAATGTAACCTAATGATTGTTCCATATAAACCTCTTCCTTTAAAGTTCCATTCAAGAAGGTTGATTTTACATCCATCTGATAAATCTTCCATCTCTGTTGAGCTGCCAATGAAATAATTAATTGAACGGTCTCAAAGCAAGCCACTGGAGCAAAGACTTCATCATAATCAGTTCCAACATTTTGAGTGAATCCTTTTGTAACAAATCGAACTTTGTACTTCTCTACTTCTCCTTTTGGATTTTTCTTTACTTTATAAATGCGCTTTACTGCTACAGGTTGCTTCACTTTTGGAAGATCTATCAATTGCCAAGTATCATTCTTTTTAATTGCATTCATCTTTTCATCCATAGCAAATCTCCATCTTTCATCTTTGATAGCTTTCCAAACGTCATTGGTTCCGTATCTGCTAAAAAATAAAACATAGTAGAATCATTGATTACTTATGTTGCTTCATATATTTCTTCTAAACTCCGCATACGATGTGGCCTCTTGGAGGAGCTTTGTGGAGACGTAATCGTTTAAGTTGTTTGAACTTCATGTGGAGGAGTTTGCGATGTAACGTCAATAATAATTTGATTCTGGGACTTATCAACATCAACAAATTTATCAAACAAAGGAAGAAATTCATAATTTTCATCATGTGGTACATTCCACTCATATAAGCCTTCTTCATCAATCTCAACATCTTTACTAATGATTATTTTTCCATTCTAAATATCATAAAATTTATACCCTTTTGAATTTTCAACATAACCCACAAATGTGAACTTCTGACTCTTATCACCCAACTTGCTTCTTGTTTCCAATCCAGGAAGAAAACATTGTATATTGGATCTTTAACCATCACCTCGTTGAAATGATCCATCTACATTTAACTGCATAGTGATAGTGATTGGGGAGGAGACATCGACAATCGAAAAAGTATAAGTGGTTTTGTTTTCTTTATGGGAAGTACCGTATTTGCTTGCAGTTCAAAGAAACAACCGATTGTTACTCTTTCAACTTCTGAAGCTGAGTATGTTGCAGCTGCTTCCTGTGTTTGTCATACTATTTGGTTGAGGTAGTTATTGAAAGAGCTTAAATTTGAACAAGATGGAGCTACGAATATTTTTGTCGATGATAATTCTAATATTGCTTTTGGAAAGAGTCCAGTTTTTCATGATAGAAGTAAACACATAAACACCAAGTATCATTTTATAAGAGAATGCATTGGAACAAAGAGATCCAATTGAAGCATATGACATCTAAAGATCAAGGTGCCGATATGTTTACCAAAACTTTAAAATGTGAAGATTTCTACAGATTGGGAGCTATTTTTGGAGTTATTAAAAGGTTGAATTACAAGTTTAAGAGAGGGTGTTAGATACTAAACTTAAATTATGATTGTTAGAGTCCTAGTTGGAGTTATTAGTTAAAATCATTGTTAAACTTAAATTATGATTGTTAGAGTCCTAGTTAGAGTTATTAGTTAGAATCATTATTTAAGTTAAATAGTAGTAGTTTAGTTTATCAAATTTTGGTTTTGTACGTCTATATTTATATGGGCATATTTCATGTTTTATTGTGAGAGCAATTTACCTTATAATATGGAAGATTGTTTAGTCTCTATTTCTTTGTTTCTTTTGCCTCTTCCGTATTTTTTGCTGCCCAGCAAACTCAACGCGTGGAATAAGGTGCCCCATACCTGGAGTAGGCACAAAGATCATACAGGATTTACTTGCCATGATCGACAGGCCAGAATGTAACAGAATCACTGCAACTCTAGATCGAATGACTCTCCGGTTAATGATGGTCAAGCTTATGAGCATCTCGTCTGGTGGTACTCGATTTTTATACTGAAGGTGTTCTTTTCTGGTGACTTCAAAGTGAAAATTTAATCAAGAGGTGGAAAACCTGTCTAACAAGGGAGTGAATCACAGAATATAGTTGACAAATGTGTCGAACAACAACGTAACTGACATACATACATAGCAAGAAAGTAAAGAAAGCTCGTGGACGCATGTTCTCAACTTTAAATTCTGCAAGTCTTCAGAGCAGCAACAGTTCAACACGTAAAACTCTTGCCGGCGTATCACTAGCCAGTTTGATATAAAAAAAGGGTATAAAAGCACGGGACAAGCAGTTAAAGGCAGCAACAAGAAGCAAAGTGCTTTGCACCGAATTGCTGGTGGCTATCTGCGTCTTATTTATATAAATTATGTTAAAATGAGATTATTACCTCCATCATCTTCATTTTGTTTTTTTTATTTTTAATTCTATCTTTCATTTTTACAGAAGTTATTGATCTAATTGTTTAAACTTAAAGAAGAGAATAATTTTCTTTTCTCTATAATATAATTGTTCTGTCCATCGTTTTATTTTCTTATCCTTCCATGTTTTTTTAGATTCGAAGATTCGATTAAGAAGTAATTTGAATTGTCAATTAGTTGAGTCTGAAATTGAGGTAAGCATAACTTTGAAATTTACTCTTAAAATTAAGTAACGTTTTGTTATTAATAAATTATATTTTGAATTAGTTATTAATTTAATTAATAATTAATAATTACATACATGAATCATATTTACTTTAATTATCAAATAATTAATGTAGTATAAGGTGTTTAATTTTTATATTTTGTTACATTTTATAAGATGAATTGCTTATTAATTTAACAGAAAATGTATTAATTAAATAGAGATTAGTTGATAATAAGTTGTGAATAATTGGTAAAAATAAAAAATCGGTGGCTTGCATAGGATAGGCTACGTTTGATGGTCTTAGATGGACAAGTTGACTTGATATGAGTAAGTGTTGGCTAAGTATATGTCCTTAGAGCAGATAACACGATTTCCTAAGTCTCAAGGATGTCGTATGCTGATGACTAGACACCAGAGTGGTACTGAAACATTCTGAGTCTCGAAGATATTTTGTGACGATAGCTAAGTACTGAAGTACCAAAAGAGATTAAGAAATTGAGATACTCTGTGTCGATATTTATACATTTAATTATATTTTCACTTGGTAAGAGTTTATGATGAGTTGAGATGAGCCGGCAAACTATTGAATACAAGTCTACTAGGTTAAGTTGAGACCAGGCAATTCAATTAAATATTGGAATAAAACATAAATGACAGTTATAATTAATATTTGTGTAAATCTTAATTTGGTAAAGTTTTTGAGATGTTTGTTAACTATTTGTATTAAAATGAGTGTTACTATATACATACATATTATATGTATGATTTAATTGATTGACTAACTCTTATGGATATTTTTTTGAGTTACTTGATATTACAGGAATGGTTGTTTATTCTTACCGAGTAAATAACTCACCCTATATCATCTTTTTTTTTAGAAGATCGATTGATTGTTGATAATTCTAATGCACTTGACAGACAGAGTGAAAAATAGGTAGGGTTAGTAGATTACTTATATAATGTTGTTGAAATGTATATATTTTTTAATGTGCTAATTTGGATAATTGTGTTATATAAAATATTTTGTATTTGACATATAATCTTCTCTTTTAGAGCCAAAGAAGAATTTGATAATTAATTATATATTTTGGGAACTATTTGATTAATTGCAGGTTAAGATTATCAATCGGTTTAATATTATTGGGAGTCTCATAACTAGTGAGTACCACATGTGCTAGGGGTGCGTAGGACCAAGTCCGGATATCTTGATGTTGGTGCATAAAATCGCGGATGGATCGGGGAGAGAATCGTATTTTCACCATCTGTTTTGTAATGAAAATTTACCCGGTATTTTATCAAAAAAAAAAGAAAAAAATTGACCCAATACTCAGTATAAGTACGGACACATGTCAAATCCAGTATCGATAGTTAAACAAAACTATTGTAATTAAGCGGCAACGTTTAACGATAAAAACAAAGATTCAAGTTGAATATAATTAATATACATTAAAAAAAATCATATGAAGGTATCCAATCCCGAGTCCCGAGTCACATGTCAATATAGATGAGTGAAAAACAGAAGATAAGAAACAAAATGCGTAAAAAGAATAGCCGCAAGATTAAAATCAAGAACGATATATGTTGTTAGTAAGATTTTATTTATTTGTTGATGTTGATTGTTGTTGCTATGCTTGATTATCCTACTTTTAGTTTTCTACGTTAATGGTGATGTTGGTTCAATTCCCATTTTTAGTATTATTTTTTTACGCTGAAGCGAATATAATAGCAAATTTGAGATGTCTGATCTTATATTCAGTTACTTAATAGTTTCATATTTGAAGGGCCAAGAAGTATACCGTAGTTAAATTTGAGATGCCTGATCTCTATGACGTATTATTTTCTTAACATAGAAGTAGTGCAATCTACTAATAAAATCAAAGCAGTATGTGCAAGAGAAATTATGAATAGATTTCCGATAAAGTATTGTCACTTAGTAAATACTCGAATTAAGTTTGATTTAAAACTTCACAAAGATCATAAAAGAAACACTTTATAAGTAAATTAATGACACACTCATGTATTTAATTTCCACAAAACAAAATATAATATATTTAGTGAGCCTGGTATGTAAAGAAATAAATGTGAATGAAAATCAAAAAACGTTGTAAAGCTTCTGATTTTGTATCTATGTACAGTAGTCCTAAATAACACTGCCCTTCGTCGTCCTTTAAATCCCCAATATGACTTTCACTACAAACTCTGATTATGAAGGTATGATGTTTGTCTTCATGTTAATCTCACGGGTTATCCTTTTCATATTATTTTCTCGGGTAAGTCTTCTCGCTGAGCAAAGTTCCAATCTTTAATGGCATAGTCTCTCAGCTTGATTCTTACTGTTACAGACTTCAATATTACTACTGCAAAATCCGTGCTTGCGACTCAGTAAATGAGACGCTTACTGTCTGTATGGTTAGCGTCTTCAACATGCAGAGACGGGACGAGACAGAACAGAACAAGATTTGAAGACAGTGAGATGTTTGGTTGCGGTGGACAGAACAGAGAAAATTGTCTTTGTCCT
>JANSVA010095520.1:0-10813 GCA_025504915.1 Erythroxylum reticulatum
CAAATCCCATTACTCCAAAAGCTCTATGGGGATTTTTGGGTCTTTGTGGCTATTACCGGAAATTTATTCAACATTTTGGGAAAATAGCAAGTCCCTTAACCACGATGTTGAAGAAGAATGGATTCAAATGGGCACCTACGACGAAGGAAGCATTCATCAAATTAAAGGAAGAGATGACCAGTGCCCCAGTCTTGACTCTCTTAAATTTCTCCAAACAATTCATTGTTGAATGTGACGCTTTAGGATCAAGTGTGGGAGCTGTATTGATGCAAGAATGACCAATTGCTTTCTATAGCCGTCCTTTACATGGTAAACACCTTCTCTTGTCTACATACGAGTAGGAAATTTTGGCACTTGTTCTTGCTGTGCAAAAATGGAGACCGTATCTTCTTGGTCAAAAATTTATTCTAAGGACTGATCACCAGAGTTTAAAGCATTTATGGAGCCAAAAAATTACAACAGCAGCACATCAAATGTGGTGATTCAATCTGATGGGATTTGACTTTACTATTGAGTATAAAGGTAGAAAAGAAAACATCGTTGTCGATGCTCTATCCAGAAGAGAAGAGCAAGGAGATGAAGAGGCCCAAATTTTGGCTATTTCATGTCCAATTCCAAATTGGATTGATTCCATTAAAGAAGAAACTAGTTCTAATCTAGATATGGGTAAAATAGTTCAAAGGGTACTTAATGGTGAAGCACTTGGTCCATGGAAATATAGAGATGGGATTTTATTCTTTAAAGAGAGAATTTATCTAACAAAGGATTCGCCTTTGATTAAGGATTTAATTGACCAATTTCACAATAGCACTCATGAAGGGTTTCTCAAAACGATCCACAAGATACGCTCCACTTTTTATTGGCAAGAGTTTAAGAGTAAAGTGCAAAATTTCATAAGAGAATGTGATATTTGTCAAAGGCATAAGGCAGAGCTTACTTCCCCAGCTGGCTTTCTTTAATCTCTACCAATTCCAAACAGAATTTGGGAAGGCATTTCAATGGATTTCATTGATGGCCTACCAAATTCAAGAGGCAAGTCCCCCATATTTGTAGTTGTGGATAGACTATCTAGATATGCTCATTTTGTGCCTATTTCTCACCCTTATATTGCTGCAACAATTGCTCAAATTTTCTTTGAAAATATTTTCCGGTTACATGGAATACTAAAATCTATTGTTTGTGATCGTGACCCTACCTTCACCAACTCATTTTAGAGAGAATTATTTAATTTAAATGACACTCAGATTCAATTTTAGTTTAGCTTATCACCCCCAAACTGATGGTCAAACAGAGGTGGTAAATCAAACATTAGAGATGTATCTTAGGTGCTTTACAAGCTCTCAACCAAAGTTGTGGATTAAATGGCTGACTTGGGCAGAGTATTGTTATAATACCAATGTTCATTCAACCATTAGAAACTCTCTCTTTGAAGTGGTGTATGGACGGCCTCCTCCTACTCTCCTTTCTTATATTCCTGGGACAACTAAAGTTGCAGTTGTGGAGCAAGAATTAATGGAAAGAGACACCATGATTAAGGAACTTAAAGAGAAAGTTCAGTAGGCTCAAAATCAAATGAAGCGAGTGTATGATGCGAAGCATCAAGAAAGGGAGTTTGTTGTTGGTGATATTACTTTTCTCAAGTTGCATCCTTACAAGGAACATTTACTTACATTGGGGAAGAATTTCAAGCTAACAACAAGGTATTATGGACTTTCAAAATGTTATAGAAAATTAGGGCGGTCACTTATAAATTAGAATTGCCAAAGGATGCCAAGGTACATCCTGTATTCCATGTGTCTCTCCTTAAGAAGCAAATTGGAGCCAAGTTTACCGTACAACCACAATTGCCTTTCACAGATAAGGTTGGTGAGCTTTCTCCACAACTTGAAGCCATTTTGGATAGTAGAGTGAGGAGGAAAAAGCATGAGGTCTTGGTTCATTGGGGAGGCTTCTCCTGTAAAAGTCACTTGGGAAGAGTTTAATGAGATCAAGACCAAGTTTTCATATATTCCTCTTGAGAGAGGATTATTTAAAGAGAAGGGAGTATCACGTGCCTCTTTATTTATTAATTTTTATTTAATTTGTGTTTGAATAAGTCTTGCTATAGATATTAGTAGTTGCATGTATCTCTGCTATTCCAAGTCTTTAGACGTTAGTTTCTTTGTAATTATCTAAGTTGTTGGATTGTTTTTCTATTTATAGCTGCTGAATAATAAGTCAGAGGTATGAGATAAAAACTTTTTAAATACGTGAAAACGTAGAGGCCTTAGTTTCCTCCATTAAATCAGTCTATTTTCTGTTGAAACTTATTTCTTTTCATATAAGTATAGGTCCGCGCAAGGAAAAGCAGCAGTTCGTACATGTAATAAAAGACTTAGCCCAAATATAAAAGTGATCTGGTTTGGTTAAAACTAATATGGGCTTAAATGATAAATATATAAAGTATGGGGTATGTGTAGATACTCAATATATAATTTCTAATTTAAAGATGGGCCAAATTAGAAATAAAGGAAACTTATTAGATATAAAAGAGTTACGGTCCCCGAATTGAAAAGAACGTTTTTTTATATCCCATCATCAGAAAAAAAAAATTCCTTACCTTTTGTATCAATTTGGAAGATCAAACCGCATCATTCAAGAGAATTCATTCAACAATAAATTCAGTTGTATTTTTGATTTCAATTTTTATTATTGATGATTTGACATGATTGTGGAATTTAAGATTTGGGGTTTTCCCTAACAATTAATAATAGAGCCTAAATCATGTTGAATCATTGAGAATTGATGCTAAAGTTTTGATTCTTTTAGATTGATTAAAGATTTCAATCAAAATTTTATTATTTGCGGTTCTTTTATCATTGCGATTTTGTTCGCATATGTTTGGTGGGGTTTTTTTTATGTTTAGTTTTACGGTAGCGTGTAAATGGCCTGTGAGAATTCTCGAAAATTGGAAGCACGGGGGATAAAAGGTTGATGTTCATGTTTATTATATCTTGTCCTTCTTCTGACAAGTCCATCCCCTGCAATTTTCAAACAATGCAAATTATGGAAGAAAGCATATGAGTATTGGTTCGGCAAACAAGAAAAGGTTGCAACTTTCTAGGCCAACGATTTGATGGATATAATTATATATATCATTAACGTAATAAAAGCTTTCTTCTTTATCATGGTGTGTTGGTGATTTTTTAATCAACTTCTTATCCATCGGACGTTGTCAGAATGCTTTCAAAGCCTTCTTTTTCCGAAAACAAGATTTAGACTAGGTTTGTTTTCAAGTTTTTTGCCTGTATAAAATCCAGGTATGCCTTTTCCCTTTAACTAAGGAGAGTGCTTGTTTCCTTCACGTTACTGGGATAAGAAGGACTAGGGGTCAAAGAAACGAAATGTGATTTTCTTTAATTTCTCTCTAGCGTATTTTAGTATTTGTTTTATGATTCTGTTAAGGTTCCTTGCACTGCATATTATTTGACAATCACAGTATATTGATATATAGTGTGTTTGTGGATATAATATAAATATAGTTAGAAGCCAATTTTGATTAAAGTGAATTAATTTTGGAAATTAGTTTGAGGAATGTGAATTTAAATATTGTTATGTGTATATGTATTTTGGAATGATTAATTGAACTAATATGTCAGCCAAAGTGACCTCTATGGGGAGATTAACTATTTTGAAATATATAAAATGTTTTGTGTTTATGTAACTTATCTAAATATTAACTGGCCCAAAGGAAATTTTGTATTTAGTTAACTACATGTGCACTTGGCGTTAATAAATATGTGATAATTATTTGGCCTTACATGTGAATTATAAACCGACCCAAAGGAAGGCTTATTTTTCGACATGTTATTTTATTGTCAATATTTGATTACTGCACCAAGATATCACTTACAAGTTAATATTTTGTCCAAAGATAAAATATCAATGGAGTGCTCGGTATCTTGTGATGGGGGTATACTTTTGTTTAAATTCATTATTCCATTTTGGTATTGATTTAGTACTTAGGTAAGTTTATTTTATTTGTTTTGTTATGGATTCAATTTCTGCTTCCACTGCTAATATCATTGCTAGTATTAACTCCATCCCTATATTAAATGGCACGAATTTTAAGACATGGCAAGAGAGTTTATTGATCACTCTCGGAGTCATGGACTTGGACCTTGCATTAAGGGTTCCTAAACCTGGTGATCTCAATGATCAAAGTACCTTTGATGAAAAAAAGATGGAAAATGGGAAAAATCTAATCACATGAGTCTTATGATTATTAAATGTGCTATTCCAGAAGCTTTTAGGGGTATTATGTCTAATCAAGTGGATACTACTAAGGGTTTCCTTCAGGACCTTGAGAAAAGGTTTGCTAAGAATGAAAAGGATGAAACAAGTACACTCTTAGCAAAATTTGTATCTATAAGGTATACTGGTTAAGGAAACATAAGGAATTACATTATAGAAATATCTCATCTTACTTCAAAACTGAAAGCACTCAAGTTAGATTTATCTGAAGACTTACTAGTGCATCTGGTTTTGATATCTCTTCCATCACAATTTAGTCAGTTTAAGGTGAGCTATAATTGTCAAAAGGACTCTTGGTCCCTTAATGAGCTTATCTTACACTGTGATCAAGAAGAAGAAAGGTTGAAGCAAGATAGAGCACCAAGTGCTCATTTGGCCTCCACTTCAAGGGACAAAAGGAAAGACAATAAAAGAAAGAACAATAAGGAAGCTACGGATAAGACACCACAGAAGAAACAACTTAAGGAACCAGCTAAGGCTGGCTGTTTCTTTTGTGGAGCTGCAAGTCATATGAAGAAAAATTGTACCAACTATCACGCATGGCATGCAAAGAAAGGTACACTTCTTAATTTTGTTTGTTCTGAGGTTAATTTGGCTTCAGTACCTAGAGACATATGATAGATAGATTTTGATGCAACAACTCATATCAATATGTCTATGCAGAGTTGCCTGAATTACCAAAGGCCAAGTGATGGTAAAAGATACATTTATATTGGTGATGGCAAGCCTGTTGAAGTTGAAGCAATTGGGAAATTTAGATTATTATTAAGAACTGGTTGTTATTTAGATTTGAATGAAACTTTTATTGTATTGTCTTTTAGACGAAGTTTGATTTCTATTTCAACATTGGACAAAGCAGGATATTGTTGTTCATTTGGAAATGGAAAATTTAGTCTTTTTCAAAATCAAAATTTAGTTGGTTATGGTTCTTTATCAAATTATGATAATCTATATTCTCTTGCTTCATTCAATGAATCTTTGCATGTTAATGCAATAGGTAAAAAGCGCAAATTAACTAGTGAGAATTCAACTTCATTGTGGCACAAAAGATTAGGTCATATCTTCAAAGGGAGAACTGAGAGACTTATGTCCAATGGTATTTTTGATTCCCTTGACTTTTCATACTTTGATGTGTGTGTGAATTGTATTAAGGGAAAACAAACAAATGTTAGGAGATTTGATGCCAACGGGAAGTCAAACGTCTTAGAACTTATACACACAGATGTTTATAGGCCATTCCCTACGGCTTTTTGGAATGGTCAACAATATTGTATAACGTTCATAGATAATATTTCACAATATAGCTATATTTATCTCATTCATAAAAAATCACAATCTTTGGATGTGTTCAAAAGTTATAAGGCTGAAGCTGAAAATCAACTCAGTAGAAGGATTAAAAGCGTTAGATCTGACCGTGGTGGTGAATATTATGGCAGATATGACGGATCAGGTGAACAACGTCTAGGACCATTTGCGAAATTCCTAGAAGAATGCGGTATTGACCTACAGTACACCATGTTGGGTTCACCCACTATGAATGATGTTGTTGAAAGAAGAAATAAAACACTTAAAGATAAGACGAGGAGTATGATTAGTCATTATACCTTACCTGAATCACTCTGGGGAGAGGCATTAAAAACCGCAGCATGTACACTTAACAGAGTCCCAACTAAAGTAATTGAAAAGACCTCTGGAAAGGTAAGAAGCCTAGTTTAAAGCATTTTCACATTTGAGTATGTCCAGCTGAGACAAGGCCTTATAAGCCAAATGAAAAGAAACTGGACTCTAGAACTGTCAGTTGTTACTTTATTGGATACTCTGAAAGGTCCAGAGGTTACAAATTTTATAATCCCACTACCAGGTCTATTTTTGAGATAGGTAATACTCTGTTCTTTGAGGATATTGAGTTTGCGAGGGGAGATAGATTTAAGGACTTTGTCTTTGAAGAGGAATATGTTGATATTCATTTAATTGCTATTGACAATGATCAGGAACAGTTTCATATACTTGACATTGCTCAAAAAGCAACTCCAAATCTAAACAATGCCATTGATCCTCCTGTTTAACCTCAAGAAGTTGTTCCAGAAGAACAAACTTTACACCCTCAAGAACCATTGACATTAAGGAGATCCATTAGAGAAAAGAGAAATGCAATTCCAGATGATTATATTGTATTTCTCCAAGAACATGATGCTGACATTGGTGTGATGGAAGATGATCTGATCAACTTTCATTAAGCCATGGAAAGTTCTAATTCTCAAAAGTGGATAGATGCCATGAATGAAGGGCTTAAGTCCATGAAGGCCAATGATTTGTGGGATCTTGTCCCATGCCAGAAGGTGTGAAGTCTATTGATTGTAAATGGATATTTAAAACCAAAAAGGATTCAAATGGCAATGTGGAAAGGTTTAAAGCACATCTTGTTTCCAAGGGCTTTACACAGAAAAAAGGCATCAATTATAAAGAGACTTTCTCTCCGGTATCATCGAAAGACTCTTTTAGGATTATAATGGCTTTAGTAGCATATTTTGATCTTAAGCTACATCAGATGGATATCAATACTGCATTTCTCAATGATGAAACAATTTATATGATGCAACCAGAAAACTTTATGTTAAGTGATGCAAATGATTTATAAATTAAAGAAATCCATCTATAGGCTTAAGCAGGAATCTCTTCAATGGTATTACAAATTTAATCAGGTCATAATCTCATTTAGTTTTGAGATGAATCTGGTTAATGATTGTGTATATCATAAGTCTAGTGGAAGTAAGCATATTTTTCTGATTTTATATGTTGATGATATATTGCTTACCAATAACGATAAAGGTTTGTTACATGAAACCAAAAGATTTCTAGCAAGAAATTTTAAGATGAAAGATCTTGGTGATGCATTGTTTGTATTAAGAATCTAGATAAATCGGGATCGCTCTCGAGGTATCCTTGGATTATCACAAAAGACCTATATTGTAAAGGTTCTTAAAAGATATGGCATGCAAGATTGCAAACCAAGTGATACCCCTATGGCTAAAGGAGACGAGTTCAATCTTGGTCAGTGCCCTAAAAATGCTTTTAAGGAAAAGGAAATGCAGAAGATTCCTTATGCATTAGCATTATGGAGTCTAATGTATGCACAGGTTTGTACGCGTCTAGATATTGCGTACATTGTTAGAATGTTAGGCAGATATTTGAGCAATTTTGGAATGGATCATTGGAAAGCAGCCAAACGAGTCATGTAGTATCTACAGAGAACAAAACATTACATACTCACATATAGGACGTCGAATAAGTTAGAGATCATTAGGTATTCAGACTCCGACTTTGCTGGATGTCAAGATAGCATGAAATCCACATCAGGTTATATTTATTTTCTTGCTGGAGTTGTTGTCTCTTGGAAAGGTGCTAAACAGACACTTATATCTTCTTCCACCATGCCAACCAAGTTTGTAGCATGCTATGAAGCATCTAATCAGGGGATTTGGCTGTGAAATTTTGTCACGGGGCTGCGAAATGTGGATGGAATTGAAAGACCACTTAAGATATTTGGTGACAATAACTCAACAGTCTTATATTCCAACAACAATAGGAGCTTGAGTAAGTCAAAGCATATAGACATTAAGTTCCTAATTGTCAAAGAAAGAGTTCAAAGTGACCAGGTGTCTATTGAGCATATTGACACAAACTCCATGATTGCGGATTTGCTTACTAAGGAATTGCCACCCAAGGTCTTTCATTACTTTATTGTCAATATTTGATTATTGCGTCAAGATATCACTTACAAGCTAATATGTTGTCCAAAGATAAAATATCAATGGAGTGCTTAGTATCTTGTGATGGGGGTATACTTTTATTTAAATTCATTATTCCATTTTGGTATTGATTCAGTACTTATGTGAGTTTATTTTATTTGTTTTGTTCTGGATTCAGTTTTTGCTTCCGCTGCTAATATCACTGCTAGTATTAACTCAATCCCTATATTAAATGGCACGAATTTTAAGAAATGGCGAGAGAGTTTATTGATCACTCTCAGAGTCATGGACTTGGACCTTGTATTAAGGGTTCCCAAACCTGGTGATCTTAATAATCAGAGTACCTTTGATGAAAAAAGGGAGATGGAAAAATGGAAAAAATCTAATCATATGAGTCTTATGATCATTAAGCGTGACATTCTAGAAGCTTTTAGGAGTATTATATCCGATCAAGTAGATACTGTTAAGAGTTTCCTTGAGGACCTTGAGAAAATGTTTGCTAAGAATGAAAAAGTTGAAGCAAGTACACTCTTAGCAAAACTTGTATTTATGAGGTATACTAGTAAAGGAAATATAAGAGAGTACATTATGGAAACGTCTCATCTTGCTTTAAAACTAAAATCACTCAAGTTAGATTTATCTGAAGACTCATTAGTACATCTGGTTTTGATACTTCTTTCATAAGGTGAGCTATAATTGTCAACAGGACTCTTGGTCCCTTAATGAACTTATCTCATACTATGTTTAAGAAGAAGAAAGGTTGAAGCAAGATAGAGCACTAAGTGCTCATTTAACCTCCACTTCAAGGGATAAAAGGAAAGACAATAAATTAATGGTGTTTATTTAAAAAAAAAAAACTCAGACATCAAATTAAATAGTTCAACACTTGCACAAGGCAATACATTATTACAGTCCAAATCATCAAAACACATAAAGGTGGCAGAGGGAACATCTGTTACCAAACAAGCACCGAGAGGTACGCATTACATTATTAATACTAATTTCACACACCACGTACTTAAATAGGCTGTCTTATAGCCCTTGTTGTTGTAAATCAGACATCCTTCAGCGTCAGGATTGCCGTAAAGATGGGGAAATTGTGTCTCCCAATTGAAGCAGACGAGGAGGTTCCTTTCCACTGGTCGGCATTGTTATCGTCCGAATAATAAACATCAGCTTTCTGCATTTCTCCCAGTATATAATTCCACCAATATGTATAATTTGTGTCTGTCCAGTTATAGTTACCTTTCTTACGGACCTCATTGTATACCTGGACAAGTTTTTTTCATCCATCAAAAAATGAAATTGTTATTTAATTTGTTCAATACATATATTAACTAAAATCATAACAATGTTACTTTAATATGTTCTTCCCACCAATATCATGCATGCAAGTAATTGTAAATAAATGAATGATGATGAGTATAGGAAAAATGATAATCTATAATATTCGTATAAATACTACTGCTCACACTGGTGGAAAAATCCTTGTTTGCCTCCCAAGCGTTGTTCCAAGCCACCAACCAATCACAATCAGCCGCGTCCGCGTCCTTGCCATGATACACCACAGCCCCGATTGACTGAGTGGACGCCTTGCCTTTGACGTGCAGAAAGGCGCCCCACTGTCCGTTCGCAATCTGAATCGGGTATGGAGAAGATCCGATACGTCCTGCCCAGTCCTTTTTGAGAGCATATTTCAGGGTGTCACCGGTAGCATTGTAAACGAGGCAGAGTGTTCCCACATCGTAACCACAACTGTCTTTTAGATCCAGTAAGTACTTGAGAGCGCTTTCATTCTTTCTATCTGAGTTCTTCAATTTGAGAGCCACACGAGCCCTGTCAATGGGTTTCAGCTTTGTGTTGCCCTCATACTCTGGTAGGCTCTCTAGAGTTGTGTTTGTGACTGGGATGCCAAACACACCGTCTGCCATTTCCTAAATTTCTAGAGCTAGAATTTCTGTGTTTTTGCATTTCATTGCCTATGTCACCTTATGTATATATAGAAGTAAGAGTGTTCGATGAATGAAAGTTGCGAGAGAGAGAGAATGACATGAAAGTTGTTTATCCATTTCGTTCATCACTTAAAAAAGGATCGGACTCGGAAGCATCCAATTCGCTTTCTACAAGAAGCAAAGTTTTATTCTTTTGGCCTAACCACACGCAAAGCTGCAGAGAAATCAGACATTGGAGCTCTTGAGGCGGGCCACTGCAGAACCGTCAGCTGAAGACTCCTTTATCGATTTCTTTCATCGCTTAAAAGGATTGGAAGCCTCCAATTCGCTTTCAACAAGAGGCAAAGTTTAATTCTTTTCGCTTAACAACACGCAAAGTTGCAGAGAAAATAATAAAATCAAAATGATGGCACATCATTACTAGTTTTAAAAACGGGTTTTTTTTTTTTTAAAGGGACCAAATCCTCCGTGTTATCATTTTCTAGCACAGAGGATTTGTAATGCTGTAAATACCAAAGTATTCACTGAATCTATTTATCAACCCAAAATTCAATTACAAAGAAGACGGCAATCGTTCATATATTCATATTGTTTTTGTTTTTTTGTTTGTTTTCCAATAAAAAAAAAGGAAGACGGAAAATCGAGCATATGGCATTGTGAATCATACAAAGGCTGGCTAGTCTTTAAAGGGATGTCCATGGATGCTAATTTAACGTATGTAGTACTACTTGAGGTCTCTCTCTCTCTCTCCAATGGCTGATCCCGACTCATTTATTCTCAACGATGAAGAGGTTGTGAAGCTTGCTAAGGTCGTTTACA
>JANSVA010095530.1:0-10812 GCA_025504915.1 Erythroxylum reticulatum
ACAAAACTATAACTGAAGAAGATAAAGTTACATGTAAATACACTTGCTTTCCAGGGCACTATATTTACATAACTCCATCAACTTTTACTTTAATTCCTAAATTGCTTAAAATCTAAAAATCCTCCATATATTTTCCTTGCATCAATTAATTTCATTACAGAAATTAACCAAACATTTTTTATGGATTCGATCCTGACTCACTATAACTACAAATTTTAATGTACAAAGTCAAGTAAATTTTTGTAGTGCACTTGACACGAGATGTCAATTTTGGTGCTGTTGCTGGGGAGTGTGGTATTTTAATTTTCATGTTTGATTTTAGTTGTTACTTGTTAATTTTTAATTGTTCATTAGTGCTGGTGCATAGTAGTGACCGGATCTCCTCATATAGAAATTAAGCAACTTAATCCAGAGATCGAAAGAACATTGCGGAGATTGCGTAGGGAAGCAAGGTCAACTTTGGTAGACAAATTGGAATCAGAATCTGAAGACACGATGGCAAATCTGAGAACTCTAAAGGAGTTGGCTACACCTTATTTATCTCAAAGACCATTATGTATAACATTTTCGAATTTCACTGAAATCTTACCTTTGAGTTAAAATATAGATTAATTCATTTATTGCCTAACTTTTATGATCTTGTAGGTGAGGATGCTCATAAGCATCTTAAGGAACTCGATGTGGTGTGTTTGAGCATGAAGCCTTACAAGATGACCAATGAGCATATCATATTGAGGGCCTTGCCATTCTCACTTAAAGATGTAGCAAAGGATTGGCTACTTGACTTACTGGCTGGAAGTGTGAGTACTTGGTTGGAGATGAAGAGATTATTCTTAGAAAAATATTTTTTAGCCTCAAAGATAGCAAGTATTTGGAAGAAGATATATGCTATTAAGTAGCATAATGGAGAATCTCTTTACAAGTATTGGAAGCGGTTTAAGAAGTTATGTACCAATTGTCCACACCTTAACATACTGGGGAAACTTCTCATCCAATAGTTTTATGAAGGATTATTACTGATGGAGAGGAGTTTGGTTGATGTGGCGAGTGGTTGGGCACTTTACGAGAAGAATCCTATTGAAGCTAGGATATTACTTAAACGGATGGATGCTGAAACCTAATAATTCAACACTTTCAATGATGTTCGAAGAGTAAATGAGGTAAGCACTTCATCCATTAAACATTGTTTGGATGAACTAACATCTTTTGTGAGACAGATTGTAGTTGGACAGACATAAGTGAAAGTGTGCAGGATATGTTCAAACACAATTCATCCAACTAATGAGTGCCCAACATTACAAGAGTAGAGTATAGAGTATGTGAATGCTACAGGAGGTAACTTCTTAAACCAATACAACCCGTACTCATAGACGTATATCCTGGGTTGGAGGGATCACCCCAACTTAAGTTATGGAGGGAACCAATAACAAAATTACTTCCAAAATCAGTTGCAAGGAGTATAAGGATTTCAATCAAGGCAACAAGGAGCAAAGGGAGCTTCTTCTTCCAGTTCAAGTACATCTTTAGAAGGACTTGTTAAGAATCTTGCCACTAACAATCTTTAATTTTAGTAGAATATGCAGTAATTACAACAAAATATATAGCAACTTTTGCAACAAGGTTTACAACAAATTTGATAGGAGACAAAGCAAGCCAACAGAGTATGGAATACAAAATGGGTAGATGGCACTAAGGCTCAATCGCCTAGAATTGTAAGGTGGAGGAAGATTTCCATCACAACCCGAGGTCAACCCAAACAATGTTAGTGCCATAACCCTTAAGGGTAGAAAGGAGATTGAGGTTCCCAAAAGTACCCCATCAAAGATTGCTACCAAGGAAAAGATTAAAAAGGAATTGGAAAAGGAAGAAAATCCATCATCGAGTATAAAGGTAAATTTTGAAAGATCCAATATTACTAAAACTAACCCTCCATCTTTTTCGAGCAGATTGACAAGACCAAATAAAGAGGAGAAGGACAAAGAGATATTGGAGACTTTCCAAAAGGTAGAAATCAATATACCTTTGCTCGAAGCAATCAAGCAAGTATCAAGGCATGCCAAATTCCTCAAAGAACTGCATACACGTAAGAGGAATAGAGGGGTGGTGAGAAAGTGATGATGGGTAAGAATATGTCGGTGGTATTCAAAAAGAAGATGCCTCCAAAATGTCAGGATCTAGGTATGCTTACCATTCCTTGCAAAATTGGTAAAACTATGATCAATAGGGCTATGTTGGATTTAGTTGCTTTTATTAATATGATGCCTCATTCGATTTACGCTTTTTTGAATTTGGGCCATTTGAAAAAAACGAGCGTAATCATATAACTAGCTGACCGCACTAATACTTATCCTGATGGTGTGGTTAAAGATGTTTTGGTGCAGGTGAATAAGTCAGTTTTTCCTATAAATTTTTATGTTGTGTATATGAATGATGACACCTCGTGTAATTTGAAACCTATCTTATTAGGAAGACCATTTCTTAATGCAACTCAAACTAAAACAGATGTTCATAAGGGCACCCTCATAATGGAATTTGATGGAGAAGTAATTCAATTCAATATTTTTGATGCCATGAAACATCCTCCTAATGATCATTGTGTTTTCTTCTGATGAAGTGATTGATCCTTTGGGTTAGGAAATATTTAAATTAAGTTACAGGGATCATTTAGAAATGGTTTTAACCGAGGATATGGAAGTAGAAGCCAACACTAATGTTGAGATGGGAGAAGGGCTTGTAGAAATGATAGCTGCCTTATACTCATTGGAAAGCTCTCCAAAAAAGTATGATTTATATTCTACACAACTACCTGAAGCTCACTAGAAGTTGATACCTTCTGATGTGCAAGCACCAAAATTGGAATTGAAGTCACTCCCAACATATTTGAAGTATGTCTATTTTGGAGATAAGTAGACTCTCCTATTTATCATCTCAGCAGCGTTGACTTCAGATCAAGAGGAGAGGCTGGTTCTAATGCTGAGGGAGCATAAGAACGCCATCAGGTGGATAATCATAAATATACAAAGGATAAGCCCTTCCATATACATTCACCACATTTTGTTAGAGGAGGACGCAAAATCCACAGGTAAGCTCAATGCAAGTTGAATCCTCCAATGATGGAAGTTGTGAAGAAGGAGTTGTCGAAGCTTTAGTATGCTACTTTCGATAATAAGTGCTTAAGTCCTATCCAAGTGGTTCCAAAAAAGTTTGAAATCACCGTTGCGACAAACCATGAAAGTAAGTTGGTTCTTACAGAGTGCAAACCAGTTGGCAAGTGTGTATTGGTTATAGAAAGTTAAATTCTGCTACTCATAAAGACCATTTTCCCCTTCACTTCATTGATCAGATGCTTAAGAGACTAGTTCGTTATGACTATTATTACCTTTTAGATAGATTTTTAGCTTATCTTTAGATCCCGATCGTACTAAAAGATCAGGAGAAGACAACATTTACATGCCCATTTGGTACATTTGCCTACCAAAGGATGCCATTCGGATTATATAATGCACCCGCCACGTTCGAAAGATGTATGGTAAGCATTTTTTTCAAACATGTTGATAAGATTATTGAGGTACTCATGGGTGATTTTAGTGTGTATGGATCTTCTTTTAATGAATGTCTTGAGAATCTTGCCATTACCTTAGAACGATGTAAAGAAACTAACCTTGTGTTGAACTAAAAAAAATGTCATTTTATGGTGGATCAAGGTATAGTTTTAGGCCATGTGATATCTGCTAAAGGTTATTGAAGTAGAGAAGTCCAAAGTTGATCTTATTTCTTCTTTACCCTACCCCTCTACTATGAGGGAAGTGCGTTCTTTTCTTAAGTATGCAGGTTTTTATCGAAGGTTCATTAAGGAATTTTCGAAGATAGCCACACCACTATGCAAGCTTCTTCAATAAGATGTCTCCTTTGAGTTCAACGAGAGGTGCAAGGAAACATTCAACAGATTTTAGGAGCTTCTAACGTCCCCACTGGTGATTCAACTGCCATATTGGAACCTCCCCTTCAAGATCATGTGTGATGTAAGCAATTATGCAATAGGGGCAGTTCTAGGACAAAGAGTAGGAAAAGCTTTGCATGCCATCTACTATGCCTCAAAGACTTTAAACCTAGTCCAATTGAATTATTCCACTACTAAAAAAAACTGTTATTTGTGGTTTTTGCTTTGGAAAAATTTCAATCATATTTGATTAGTGCTAAAGTGATTATTTATTCTAACCATGCAACTTTACAATACTTTCGCACAAAGAAAGAAGCAAAACTGAGGCTGATCAGATGGATTCTCCTCTTTAGGAATTTTTATTGGATATCAGAGATAAGAAGGGGTAAAAAAATGGTGGCAAACTATCTCAGTTGTTTGATAAAGGAAGAAGATGATATCCCTCTACAAGTATCCCTCTACGAGAAACCTTTCTAGATGAACAATTATTTTCTGCCTATACAACACCACCATTGTCAATTTTTTAGTTACTAACGAATTACCTATTGGTTTAACAAAGGCTCAGAGGCATAAGTTACAAAGTGAAGCGAAGTATTATGTATAGGATGACCCGTATCTTTGGAGGCACTGCGCAGATTAATTTATCAGGAGGTGTGTATCGAAAACGAATCATCATAAATTTTATCCTTTTTCCATTCGTACGCTTGAGAGGACATTTTAGAGTGAAAAGGACAGGTCATAAAGTTCTAAAGAGCGGCTTCTACTGGCTGACATTGTTCAAAGATGCATATACCTTCTGCAAATCCTATGATAAATGCCGACAGTCAAGTAAGCTGTCCCATAAGGATCATTTGTCACAAACTCCTTTGCTTTTCTGTGAAATTTTTGACGTTTGGGGCATTGATTTTTGACTTTACCTATATATTGCTTGTGGTTGATTATGTTTCTAAATAGGTGGAAGAAGCCAAAGCCACTAGAGCTAACGATGCTAAGGTTATTGCAAATTTTGTTAAGGCTAACATTCTAGTTTCAGGATATCAAAAGCCATCGTTAGCAACAGAGGAACCCACTTATGCAATGGGGTGATGGAAGCAACGTTCAGAAAATATCACATCATGCACAAAGTTTATACTACTTACCATCCCTAAACCAACAGGCAAGCTAAAGTCTCAAATCAAAAAATTAAGTTAATCATATAGAAATTGATGTGTAAGACTGGAAGAGGCATTATGGGCCTACAAGATGGCTTATAAAACACCAATTAGAATGTCTCCGTATAGGCTAGTGTTTGGGAAGCCATGTCATCTTCCGATGGAATTACAACATTAGGCATATTGGGCTATCAAAAGATGCAACATGCACTTGGATGATGTAGGACTACATAAGAAGTTATAGCTTCAAGAGTTGGAAGAGATGAGAAATGAGTCATATCCAAATGTAGTGATATATAAGGAGATGACGAAAGCTTTTCATGATAAGTTGATTTCAAGAAAGGCTTTTCAGATGTCCATAAAGTGTTACTATATCATTCCAAACTCAAACTCTTTCCAAGTAAGTTATGTTCCCATTAGGTTGGTCCATTTGTTATCACTCATATCTTTCCTTTTGGTTTAATGGAGATATGGAGCCTCAAAACTGACAAGACATTTAAAGTGAATGGTCATTGTTTGAAGTCGTATTATGAGAGATTCCAAATGGAGGATTCGAAGGTGTTGATGTTGGAGGATGTAACTGGTGTCACTTAATGCATGCAACTGGAGGTCGAGCCAACAACATTAAATAAAGGAGCTGCTTAGGAGGCAACCTAAGGTAGGTTAATTTCTGTCTTTTGCATTTTTGCTTTCATTATTTTGTTAACTACTCCATTTCTTGCATTTTCTATTTTTGTTTACTACTCCATTTCTTGCATTTGATTTTACATTGAGGACAATTTAAGTTTTAAGCATGGGAATGCATGTTTTTTAGCTTAATTGTAGCCTTTGTGACTTCTTAGGCGGTTTTCAAAATCAAACAAACAAAATCAAAAAAATATTATTTTCTATTGCTTTTAAGATTATTTAGTCATAATTAGAGTGTGAATTGATTAGTAAAATCCACAAAAATTTTTGGCATATACTTTTGCTCTTGTAGTTTGTTAATGTGCATTATTCTTATATGAACGGTTACTAGTGGTAGACAAAAGCCAGTGAGGTTTTGAGTCGTATTAGACTGACATGTCTATATCAATCTTATTGTTTTCTTCGTTATGTGTGACCTTCATGAAATATACATCCTTAATTTGCATTCATTTTCTATTCGAGACCATATTTTTACCACAAGCGTTTTTATGAAAATGATTAGGCATTCTTTGTTAATTACGAGCTACATTAGCCAAATAGCCTACCCAAATATGTGAATTTTCCTTTGCTAACCCCCTTGAGCTTAATTATCCTTTTATTTTGTATAAACCACATTACATGCTCCTAACCAAATGCCCTATCCAAGTCTTAAAGCTGGTGGAGCATTTGTTAATTCTTGTTGAACATGATTGTACAAAAGCCTAAGTGTGGTGGTATGCAAGTTGGTTATATTTTCTAAAATTCCATGTTATGAATACTATATTGATTTAGCTTCTATCACTTCTACTTTTGAAAAAGAAAAAGAAAAAAGTGAGTTTAATAAAAGTATTAAGAAAGAAATACCATTATTGTGAAAAGTTGTTAATAGTTTATCCTCCTTAAGTTGTATTGATTGGGTGTTTAAATATATTGCATATGAGGTGGGTGTGGTTTTGGATGGAGCATTTTTTGTGTTATGTTCATTGGATTAAGGTGTGAGAGCTTAATTAAGTTGTAAAACATAATTTTTGCATTATTCATAGCTAATGGTACCCAATTTTGAATGAATGTTAACTTGTGCACTTCATATCTCATTACGTATTACTTTTCCTTCACTAGCTTGATGGCTTTTTATGCTACATTAACCAAAATACATCTCACCTTACTTTTGCCTACATTACAACCCCTAGAAAAGTCCTTTAAGTCATGATTATGCATGTGACTTTTAGTGGTGGAGAAATGAAATGATATGCAAAGTTATGGACTGTTGTGATCATGAGTAGTGTTTGAATGTACCTATAAAAATATCTTATTTAAACACCTTTTATCCAAGTCTGCCTCTAGATTACTCAATTTCTAAAGATAATGAATATTGATTGATCATGATTAGAAGTTTTGAATGTCGAGTTTTTGCTTAGGTTTTGAAAGTAATTCACCTTTACTTATGGTTATCTACTCTTAAGAAATGTGGGAAATGAGTAAAAGTTTTAGTTTGTGATTTTGATTTTGACGATTTGCCCAAGGATGGTTAAAGGCTAAATGTGGGGGAACTTGATATATGCTTAAATTTTGATTCATTTGATATGCTACACTTAGTGATTAATGTCTTGGAAATGCTTCAGACACTCACCTTGACTCATTTGTGATTTTAGGCACAATTTGGAAGCAAAGAAGTTAAAGTCAACCGAAAGCACAATATATGGGCCATTTTGTGAAGATCAATACTCAATTGTCTTCATGGAGCAAGACAAAGAAAATTAGATCAACAACAAGACAAGAAAAAATCCCAATTGCACACAGCATATAAGTAAAAAAAAAAAAAGAGAAGCTTAGTATGGAAATTCCATGTGCCATGCACATCTACTTAATGGAACAACAGACAGAAAAAAAAAAGGGGCAACAAGTTAAGCATAAAACAGCAGTAACTAGGGAGGAAACCAAGAGTAAAATGGTAGTGCAAGAACCAAGATAAAATGCAGGTCATCTGCATGAAATGCCTCTACTTATTACACAGACATAACTACAGTTTACTCAATGCAGACAATTTATGCATTCTAAGGCTATTGTTTATGTTTTAAGTGAGGGTTTTAAACATAAATAGTAGTATGGTCCATTGATCTTAATTGGTCACATCATGAACAGTAGGGGTCGTGGTTGAAGAGAGCTTGGAAGGTTCCAATTATGCATCTCATACATAATATATATCAAATATACATAGTAGAAAATAAAACAGAACCTAAAAAAATAGATCTACTTATGTATATAGATATAGAAAACAAAAATATGAAATGTAAGATGTTTACATACCTTTCCGATAATCTCCTTTGTTCTTTAATCTTCTCCGCATTAGGTTGTTGTAAACCACAATGATCAATATAGAACGTCTCTAATGGAAGTCCAAAAGAATATACAAGGATGAAACCTTAATTGAAGATGGCTAAAATTCTTTCTTTGTGCTAGCAAAGACAAGAGCTCTTATGAGAGTTAGATAGAAAAAGAGTGTATATGTGAGAAAAGAACCTTTCTTTCACTTATGTCTTACACAAAATGTACAAGAATCATCTCTATTTTTTGCCCCATTTGGCCTTCCATAACCCCCATCACTAATGGAGAGTTATGGGGAGTTAATGGTCATCAATAGCATGTTTAATGAAAGTTATAGTAAGTTAATGACCATGAATAGCATGTAATAATGGAAGTTTGGGAAGTTAATAGCCAAATTGGCAGCCAACAACACTTGTTTCTAATCTATTTCATGCAACGTTTTCTACCATGATCACATCGTGATATAATCCCGAAACACGCTCGCATATCTTGAATCACCATTCAAAACCATTTTACTAATCCTTTAGATCTCCTATGTGCGTGACCCATTAGGTTCCCAGTTATGTTGGCCACTTGAATTAACACTTAATTCAGGTAATTTAAGACTGTTCATGACCCCCAATTGACCAGAAAATCTGTGGTTTGACTATGAACCCTTTCATATTTAACGTTTCCATGCAACTCATCCTTTCACCATCTATACCAGAGTATGGTCAAAGTGTCAACTCCCACTAGACTAAATACGTCATAACTAGTCTACGTGATATTAGATCTTGTCCTAAGGATCTCATTACTCTATGTATCATTGAAAACTCTCTTCATGACACATATCTATTCTGATCGATAGGAACTCTCTCTATCTTGACATCATTTCCACTAATGATTTCTCTAATCAAATGATAGCACCTGAGTACATGTTTAGACTTCTGATGAGATCTCAATTCCTTTGCCTACGCTACAGCCCCGTTAATGTCATAATACAACTACACTGGGTCAATGATGCTTGGAACCAAACCATGTTTCATGATGAACTTCTTGATCCAAACCGCTTCCTTTGCCGCTTCTGAAGTTGCAATGTACTCCACCTCTATCGTCAAATCTACAGCCATCTTTTATTTGGAACTTTTCCAACTGACTGCACCACCATTTAGTGTGAATACATATCTGGATTGGGATCTAGAGTCATCCATATTGAATTGGAAACTGGCATCAGTATACCCACTTACCATATGATTACCTTCTCCATATACTAAGATTATGTCCTTAGTTCTTCTCGAGTACTTAAGAATATTCTTGATAGCCACCTAATGACCCTCACCAAAGTCTGACTGGTACTTATTCATAACACTTAGAGAACACGATACATCAGGTTTAGTACATATCATAGCATATATGATTGATCCTATTGACAAAGCATAAGGAATCAAACTCATACAAGTCCTCAGATATTGTGTCTTTGGACACATAAATTTAGAGAGTGTAATCCCATGTACAATTGGAAGACAACATCTTTTGGACTGCTCCATGCTAAACCTCTTTAACATCTTGTCTATGTATATAGACAAAAAAAGACCAAGCAACCTATCAGATCTGTCTTTATAAATCCTTATCCCCAAAATATAAGTTGGTTCTCCAAAAACTTTCGTAGAGAAGTTCTTAGCTAACCAAATTTTGACTGATTGCAAAGTAGAGACATTATTTCCTATTAGCAATATGTCATCTACATACAGTACAAGGAACACGATTGCACTACCACTAATCTTCTTATACACACACAACTCATCTAGATTTGCGAGAAAGTAAACTCTTTGATTGTCTCATTAAATCAAATATTCCAACTCTAGATGATTGCTTCAGTCCATAAAAGGATTTCTGAAGCTTGTATACCTTTTCTCCATTCATGGATATGAAACCATCAGGTTGTGTCATATACACATCCTGTGTTAGGTTTCCATTAAGGAAAGTCATCTTCACATCCATTTTCCATATATCATAATCATAATGAGCTAATGGCTAAGAGTATCCTAATGGATTTGAGCATAGCTACTGGGCTAAACCTTTCGTCATATTCAACACCTTACATTTGACGATAACCTTACAAGCCTACCTTTATGGGTAACCACATTACCATTGTTAGATCAAAAACAAAAGCATGCAAGATTTGGCTAAAATATTAGATTTTAAAAATTTTTCCAAAATCAAAATGAAACGGAAACAACATAACCAAATCAACATGTTTCAGCCATACATAATACGGTATACGAAAAATAATTAACATAAGAACAAGATGAAAATTATACCAACCCTAGTTGACTCCTCGCTTTGGCATCCTGTCCTTATCAATGTATCCTCTCCTTGTTATTGTATCCTCGACCAATTCGATCTACCACTTATTCTCCTTAGATAACTTGGTTACTTAGATCCTTCGGTAGGAAAGGAGAAGAAATCTTAAAGAGATTTTAATTAGTAGAAAGAAGCCAAAAATGAGACCCTTCTCATTCAAGTTTTGGCTAAGCTATGCAAGAGAGGAGAGAGTGAGTCAAAAAATTCAAGAACGCCCTCTTCTCTCCTTCTCAATTTTAGTTAACATGAAAGAAGGAAGTGATATGCATCTAATTCATCACGTCATTCTTTAATCAATCATAAAAAAAGCCAATAAATGAGACTCTTCTCATTTATTTAAGATGGCTATATGAAAAGACCAATAACCTAAATGAGACCCTCTCATTT
>JANSVA010095559.1:0-10811 GCA_025504915.1 Erythroxylum reticulatum
TGATGCCATGTGAAGTGAAATAGTGATCGTTCGTAGCTCGCCCTTATCGTAGGATATGTATCGGAATGACCTGCGGGTGTCCCGGTGTGTACGCTGCGATACATCAATCCCAATAACCAATTAGCAATTCTCAACACAAGCTCAATCGTAACAACACAAAACCAAAATAGTTTCAATCTCGACCACAAACAAACATTCTCAATTTCAACCACAACTTAACAATCTAACACAAGCCCAATATTACTATCAATCTTAATGTCAACATAAAATCTCAATCAACCACCATCGTATGGATTTCAAGCATCAACCCAACTTCATAATATGACAAGAATCCAGAGCAAAATCATCGTTATACATGAATCATAACATTGGAGTTCCACATTAAGCATAAACACATCACGAGTTGCTATGAAAATTCCTAAATCCCTATATTCTTCAATCTAAACAATGTCATCCACGTAGTTACCCATAGTTGTGAAAGAACACTTATCCATGCCAAATTGAAGTGGAGATTGCATATAATTAGCCCGAAACCTCAAAAGGATCTCCCAAAATCAACGAATATGAGTTGTGTTGGTGGTGTCATAACAGAAGAGAGCAACCAAGGGACGATTTAAGAGATTAGGGTTTGGGTGGGTTGGAATGTTGTAAGGTGGTGCTTGTGAAGGGAAGAGAAAAAGAAAATAAGAGGGAAAATAGAGAAATATGGGTTAGAAGACGACGGTGTGAAAGATGGAAGAAGAAAACGAAGGGGAGAAGGCAGAGAGAGTGTGGGAAAGAATAGAGAAAATGGTGTTTTAAATCTGAGTGCATAATGTTTGTTAAGCGGACTTAATGTCTGCTAAACAGACCTTGTCGAGTTTCCTTAGTTATAGTGAGATTGTTGAGTCCATTGCGCGGACTTAATGTCCACTGAATGGACCTACTCGGGTTTCCTATGCTTTGCTGAGGTTGTGAGTCCGTTGAGTAGACTTCATGTCCACTAAACGGACATTTTTTTATGAATATAAGGTCTTCTCACTTAGTTCACTCCTATTTTACCCCTTATAACTACTCAATGATACTATAGGACTATATAAATGATGTATGAATGAAAATAGTGAAAATATTAAATGAAACAAAGAGACATTGCTACTTACCTCCCCCACACTTAACATGGGTCTTACCTCTAGGATCGATGAGTCATGATGACAATATTCCTCATGCTAATAGGAGGTTTCATTAGGAAATCTCATAAACGCTAACCTTATGCAATACACAGTAAACTAGAATAAAAAGATATGAAAAATGAAATTAATAAACTCACAAAAAGAGTTAGAAACGTTAGGTTGCCTCCCAACAAGCGCTAAATTTAACGTCGTTAGCTATATTAGGCCACCGTGATGTTAATTTTGGATTGTGATGGTGGAAATATATCCAACCATCTCTGCCTTAAAATAGTGCTTAAGTTGTTTCCCATTGACCATAAAGGGCTTTTGTTTATCCCTTCCAATCTCTACGGCTCCATGTGAGTATACTTTGGTCACTATAAAAGGTCCAGACCATCTTGACCGCAATTTCCTTGGAAACAATTTTAAATGAGAGTTAAATAGCAAAACTTTTTGACCAGGTTTAAATTCTCGCCAAAGGATATGCTTGTCTCCTTGGTTCTCTCCTTGTATATTCGAGCATTCTTAAAAGCATCCAGACAAAATTTATCTAGTTCATTAAACTCTATCAGTCTCCTCTGTCCAACTTCTTTAAGATCATAGTTTAACTTCCGGATTGCCCATAACACCTTTTGCTCAATTTCAACCAAAAGATGGCAAGATTTCCTAAAGACTAATCTATATGTAGACATGCTAAAGGGAGTCTTGTATGTTGTCCTGTACACCCAGAAAACGTCATCAAGCTTCAATGCCCAATCCTTTCTTAAGGTATTAACAATTTTCTCTAAAATTTGCTTGATTTCCCTATTAGACACGTCAGCTTGCCTACTACTTTGAGGGTGGTAGATGGTTTCAAACTTAAAATGGCACCCATATTTAGCCAAAAGAGATTTAAATTGATGATTCTGAAAGCGTACCCCATTGTCATTGATTATAGCTCTTTGAATACCCAATCTTGAAAATATGTGTTTCTTGATAAATTTGTCATCACTAGCTCTAGTGTTGTTTGACAAAGCTATGGCTTCCACCTATTTGGATACATAATTAACTACCATAGGGATTTATTCATTACTAAAGGATACTATAAACGGTCCCATAAAGTCTATACCACATACATCAAAGAGTTTAACCTCTAAAATCGCTAATTGAGGCATCTTATGCTTCTTACCAATGTTTCCTATTCTTTGACACCCATCACATGGCATAAGAAAAGTTTTAGCATCCTTAAAAAGAGTAGGCTCATAAAAATTGGATTGTAAAACCTTTGTCGTCGTTTTGTTAGCACCATGGTGTCTACTATAAAGAGAAGCATGTCAATGATACAGTACTGACCACATCTCCTCATTAGGTATACATTTTCTAATTATCCTATCAGCACACCTTCTAAAGAGCAATGTGTCTTACCAAAAGTAATTCCTCACCTCATATAAGAATTTACTTCTCTTATGATATGAATAATTACTAGGAATAATGTTAGATACTAGAAAATTAACATGATCAACAAACCAAAGAACATTTTCCTAAACTGACCACAGATTCTCATTAGGAAAGACATCATTAATTGGTTCAACTCCCATCTTGCCACCTTGCTCAAGTCGCGAGAGATGATCAACCACCAAATTTTTAAATCCCTTTTTATCTCTAATTTTCAAATTGAATTCCTGCAAAAGTAAAATCTATCTGATCAACCTTGGTTTAGCATCCTTTTTTCTAAGCAAATATTTCAAGGTGGAATGGTTAGTGTAAACAATGACTTTGGACCTAACAAGATAAGATCTAAATTTATCAAATGCAAAATCCCCTGTCAGAAATCTTTCTCTATAGTAGCATAATTAATTTGAGAATCATTGAGAACTTTGCTAGCATAATAAATAACATATAATTTATTATCATGTTTTGTCCTAAGACAGTCCCAAGTGCATAATCACTATCATCACACATCAACTCAAAAAGGAGATTCCAATTTGGTGTCGCCATTATAGGGGTTGAGGTAAGTTCCTTTTTCAACCTGTTGAAAGCATAAATATATTCATTAGTAAATTCAAAAGGGACTTCCTTTTGCAACAAAGCACATAAGGGTTTACAAATCTTAGAAAATTCTTTAATAAATCTTCAATAGAATCCTGAATGCCCAAGAAAACTCCTGATTGCTCTAACCGAATTGGGGGGTGGTAATTTATTGATGACTTTGATTTTTGCTGGAGCCACCTTTATTCCATTGTTTGAAATTTTGTGCCCTTAGGGTGATTCCTTCTTGTACCATAAAATGGCACTTTTCCTAATTTAACACAAAATTGGTTTCTTCACATCTCTGTAGAACCTATTCTAGATTAAACAGACATGCATCAAAATAAAGAACCAAAAATAGAAAATTTGTCCATAAATACCTCTATTATATTGCCCACCATGTTGGAGAATATAGACATCATGCAGAATTGGAAAGTGACAGGAGCATTGTATAAATCGAAGGGCATCCTAAGATACGCAAATGTGCCATAGGGACAAGTAAAAGTAGTCTTTTCCCTATCCTCTGGGGATATGGGAATTTGGTTATACCCTGAATGACCATCTAAAAAGCAATAATAATCATGCCCTGCTAATATTTCCAACATTTGATTGATAAAAGGGATAGGGAAGTGATCTTTTCTAGTTGCTGCATTTAATTTCCTGTAATCTATACAAACCCTCCACCCTGACACAACCCTAGTGGAAATTAACTCATCACTATCATTAGAGATGACGGTCATGCCACCTTTCTTCGGTACCACCTACATAGGACTTATCTAAGAGCTATCAAAAATAGGATAGATAATTCCTGAATCAAGTAACTTACATACCTAATATCGCATAACTTCCTTCATGTTAGGATTAAGTCTCCTCTGATTTTCCACACTAGGTTTATGGTTTTCCTGCATTAAAATCCTATGAACACAAATTGAAGGGCTAATTCCCTTTATGTTGGCAATATTCCATGTAATAGCCAATTTATGTTCACATAATATCCTTAATAACTTCTCTTCTTAAAAGGAATTCAAAGAAGAAGAAATAATAACTTGATATGTATTTTATTCTCCTAAGAATGCATACCTCAAATGAATTGGAAGCTGTTTTAATTCAGGTTTCGGGGGCTTTAATATGGAAGGTAACAATTTAGGTTTAGGAGGGCCCAATTCTTCTATTTAAGGTCTATACCTAAACCCATTACCTTGCAATCTATATGCATAGTCCACTAACTCATCATCCAATTCATTCTCATCTATTCCTGAAGCTGGAATTATAAGCTTACCAACTTTTACTAGTAAGTCCTCAACTATACCAATAAGGTATCGAATTGATCTATCAGCAAGTTGCAATGAAATTGTTGTGGGTTTGAGTTCACCAATTCTAAGCCCATTATAGAGAGATAAAGGAATAAGATTAATACTTGCACCTAAGTCACAAAAGCATTGAAAAACATTAGAAGCACCAAAGTGACAAGTAATCGTGAAACTCCTTGGGCCCTTTAACTTAGGGGCTAGTTCATTTTGTAAAATTGAACTACACTCCTTAGTTAAGGCTACTGTAGCAAATTTTCCAACTTCTATTTATTAGAGATGATTTCCTTCAAGAACTTGGTGTAAGCAAGCATTTCAACAAGTGTTCTAGCAAAAGGGATATTGATTCGGATCTTCTTGAAAATTGCAAGGAATTTCTGAAATTTGGAATCATTATGCTTCTTCTTTACCCTTTGAGGGTATGGTATGGGTGGCACAAAGGAAAATTACAAAATTGGTGAAGACTCTTTCTTTGGTTCGGTTTCTTTAGACTCTTCTTCTTTATCATCCAAATTCACAATTTCAGCATCTTTGGTTTCATTTATCTTAGCTTCCTATACCTTATACCAACTTTCCACTCCTCGGAAGAATTGCCATACAATCCTATTTTGGATTCACTTAGTTATTGCTAGGTAGCTTTCCCTTACCTCTTTCACTTACCTCTTTTGCCACTTGACTGATTTGCAGCTCTAAATTTTTGATGGCAGCTTAGTTGAACTGGATGTTCTACTTCATTATGTTCATGGCTTGAAAGCTAGCTTGAGCACTTTGATCTATCTTGCTCATAAGTTGAGCAAACATATCTTCAATCATATCCACTTTTTTCTCCCAAGGGGAAGGGAATTGTTGTTATGCAGAAGATGAAGGAGGTGAATATTGTTGTTTCGGTGGTGCTTGGAACCCAAGTGGTCCTATTGGTTTTACACTCTCTTGATTTTTTGATGAAAAATTTAGATGAAACTTCTAACCTTCATTGTAGGTGTTTAAGAAATGACCAAATCTTTAACATTGTCTACCATTGTTTACAAAGTTCACCTATTCCTCTAGCATTATTGCTTCAATATTCATACAATCAGATGTTGTATACCCAAATCTACCACAAAGAGTGCAAGGATCCTTACTAGACTTGTTTTCGTTCATCAACATATTTAACTTCTTATTTATCTCAGCAACTTGGTAGGCTATATCAGGCTTAGAACCCACTTCATTAAGGGCAACAACTTTGCTCCTAGTCACCTTACAATGTGATTTCTCTGCAACTTTTTGAAAATATTTCATAACTATTGGGAACTCAGTTTACTAATATTCCCACCAACGTCTAAATCCACCAAATTCTGATTGTGATTAGTGAGACCATAGTAGAAAATTTGAGTCAAAGAGTCTATATCAAATCCATGATGAGGACACTGGTGAAGGAGATCATTAAATCACTCTCATGCTTCATGAAAATTTTCTCCTTCTTTTACGAGAATCAATATATCATCTTCCTTAGTTTGATAGTTTTGTAGGTTGGGTACCACTTCATCATAAAAGTCTCCAGTACTTTGTCCCAAGTATCAAAGGAATCTACCTCCAAACGCAACAACCAGTTTCTTGCTAATCCCTTCATGCAATAAGGAAAACACCTTAGCCTTAACTCATCTTCGGACAATCCATACATTAGAAGAGTCTGCACTGTAGCATAGAAATCTATAATAAAGGCTAGAGCATCTTGACTCGACATTCCATTAAATTGTGACAACATAGATAGATGAATCTGCTTTAGCTTATAATTCTTTGTTGCCTCACTCAATCGAATGTAAGAAGGGTTGCCAGCAATAAATGGCATCTGATAATCCCTAATTCTCCTTACCATAAGATTAACAACCACCGATTGAGCCTAATTTTCTTTATTAAATTGATCGTTCCCCATATTTTGTTCCCCATATATAATTGGATTTTGATTATTATTTTCCATCTCTCTTTTTGTTTGGGTATTGTTCCTTTTACAAGTGCATTCAATTTTAGGATTTAGTTCAATTAGCTAATTGTTGTTCAAATTTCTTGAATGCCTTAAGTTCATGTAGCTCTTAAAATAAAACAAAGAGAAAGGGTTTAAAAGTAATTAATGAAAGCAATAAAACAAGAAAAATAAATTAGAATTAATAGTAGCAAATATAAATTAGTCCCTGGCAATGACGCCAAAAACTTGGTCAACAAAATCTACAAGTGTATAGAATCATTCCTAGTACCTACAAATCAAGTATTCCAAGGTTGTCTCCTACAAGGACTAAGATACTCACTACTGAATTAATCCTAATTACTTGAACTAAAATAACAAGGAACTTAAAAGATGATTGGATTAGAGCAGGTAATAAATTGTAAAGACTGTAAATAAACAAACAAGGAAAATTTAATGATTTAGACTTAGGGCTTTGGGGTTCACCAATTTACGAGATTGATCAATAAATTATGGAATTTACTGAATGACAGGTTATAATAACAATTGCATAAATTTACCTATATTCTCTCTCAAGACATATAAGAATTCCTAGCTAGTTGATTATCATCTCTCAATGCGAAACCTAACTAGTCAAGTTCATTAAGAACAAGCAAACAGAAGTTATCACACTAGTTTAGGATATCTCTATCTCTAAATCTGATTTGTTTATCTTCCTAGGGCATAAATCATACTTCACCTCTCAGTTCATCATATGATTCCTAAGGTTGCATCTATGGTGATTAAGCATAGAAACAATAATGAAGTTCAAGAAAGATAAACATAACCCATGAACTTTCATTCAACACCAATCAATCCATAAAATATGAATCAGTCCCCCAAATTAGGCTACATCCCTAACCCTAAATGGGGTTTAGTTCCATAACATAATAAAAGAATCCAAACAAATAAAGACAATCAACATCCAAGAAAGAGTTAAGAGAGAAGATAGAGAGAATATAAAACAAGATTGCTTCCAGTGCTTGATTCAATCCTTTTTAATCTTCTTCTTTACCTCTTTTGGGTGTCTCCTTTTGTGCAGCCTCATTTTCAGTGCAGAACCCCCTCTTTTGGTCTTAAAAATGAGTATTTATAGTGTCTTGGGCTCAATGAAACCTAGTTTTTGCCAAATAGGAGAATATGGGTTGTAACAATGCTGACAAAGTCTGTTAGGCGGACGTTAACTCTGTTGGGTGGACCTTTTTGGGTTTCCTGAGTGAATTTGGCTAGTGAATGTCCGTTAGCAAACCTTCTTGGGTTTGCTAGCTTTCCAGCTCCGCTAATGTCTACTTGAAGGGACATTATGTCTGCTGGGTATATATACACTGGGCATCTACAGAAATGTGCAATTTTGACCCTTTAGGCAGTAAAATCTCTACTTGAAGTCTTCACAGAAGTTGTAGAACTTAGAATCTTCTTTGAAAGTGTACTTAAATGACCTTAATCTGACATTCACAACAAAAGTTATGCCTCTTTCCCCAAAATAAATCCATTTGCACCTATTAAGTAATAAAGCTGAAATTTGTGAGAATTAACCAAATAAAGCTCAAATTTCACATAGAGATAAGTCAAATTAGTTCCAATTCATCCTAAAATCATATATAAATAATTTGACTTATCACATGTACATGGAAATCATTATAAGGCTTTTTCACCAAAAATAAATCCCATATTTCTCCAAAATCTCCATCACTCTCATATAGCTCCTTTAAATACTTGAGGCCCTCAACCTTTATACTCAAAATCTTCGATATGGCCACCCTTTTACTTGATGCATTAGCAACCACATCATTCTTCCCCTTATTGTGCATTAATTTATATAGGGGCACGTCTATAAAAACTTACCATATAATATGCATATTCATTCTTAATTGCCTTTGACTTCCCAAATTCTTCAAAGCTTGATGATTATAAAATAAATGCTTCCCCAACTAAATAATGTCCCCATATCTTCAAAGTTCTCACAAAAGAATAAAATTCTTTAATGATAAGGCATTTGAATTTTTAGATATAATGGGAAAGTCAATAGCACATGATCTTACTTTATCCAATATTCCTCTTTGTATTTCTTTCCCATTGGGCAAAATGATACATTGACTAACACTTGATCACACCTTATCCAATATTCTTCTCTGGACTTTCCAGTTAGGTGGAATGGAATATTAAATAGCATATGATCATGCCTTATCCAACGTCCTTCTTTACAAAATGTTTAAATAATTTCTGACTTTATTTTATTTGTTTCTTATTTCAAACCTTACCCAATCTCTTTAATTCCTTTTTTAGATTGTCCAGAAGTCTTCCTAAAATAAATTAAAGTTTTCTATTTCTTTTAGAAGTCTTCCCAAGCAAAATTAGAGTTTCCTATTTCTTTTAGAATTCTTCCTAAGATGAATTAAAGTTTCCTATTTTGTTTATAATTTAGGGTTTATATAAACCTATTCAAACAATTTTTGAGAGAGATTAAGATAACTCTCCATCAATAAAATTTATGTTCTGTTTGAGAATATTTATCCAACAATTTATGAATTTAAATCTTGTTTATTTATCTTTTTCACTGTGTAAAGTGGTATCAGAGCTTTGACTCTTAGAGAGCTTGTTCTTTCTGACAATGAAAAATAATCCTAATGATGACATTCAAGGGTTATCTGATGTTTAGAGAAGAATTAAATAATAGGGACAATTATTCATAATATGGAACAACAGTTGGCTACAATCATATGAAAATTGTAGACATTAATGAGAGTTGATGATAACCAAATATTTGGGGAAATAGTTGATAGCAAAGTTACCTCCACACAACCTCAAATTCTTGACCTTTAATGAGGTTTGTCGATTCCAGAAATCATGAAAAGAACCATCTCAAGAGGAGATCATCATAGAAAAGGTTGGAGTGGTCATAAGTGCAAACTAAAGGTAAATATATTCCTTTCTTTAGTGGTGAACTTGATACATAAACCTTTTTAGATTGATTAGATGAAGTAAAAGGGCTCTTTTATAATACTGAAATTCCATACATGAGGGGAAAGTAAAGTTAACTACTTATCAACTTAAAGGAGGAGTTGCTATTTGGTGGAATCAATTGAAGGAGAATAAGTTAAAAGGTGGGAGTGATTTAGTGTCTATTTAGGCAATGATGACACAATTATTGAGGAGACAAATTTTGCCTCTAGATTATAAGCATTATTTGTTTGATGCTTATTACAACTATATTCAAGGGATTAAGACTTTTTATGAGTATACTACTGAGTTTCGATTGGTAGCTCAAAATAATTTGACACAAAGCAAACAACAGGTTACTCGATATTTAAGAGGTTTGAATCCAACAATTCGGGATAAATTTGGATTCAAATGGCCTTAAATGTTTATAATGTAAAGAATTTGGCTATGAGGGCCAAGATGTTGATCAATAAGAGGTCACGAGATTATAAGAGAATGTGGAATAATAAGAGAATGATAAGTGAAAAAGGAAAAGAAGTTGTTAGCTGTACTCCCACATGTGTTAACGGCATAAAGCGAAATAATAATGGCAGAAATTCTAGCAAACAAGTTACACTAGCTACTAAACTTGCCAACCTTATGCAAAATAGGTTCCTTTAAAGTTCTTTAAATGTGGGGAACCAAGCCATCATTTTAATGATGTCTGAGGCAAAAGTTTGATAACAAAGTGGAGTAGGTAGCTAGAGATACTAAGGAAGAAGATTGTAGAACAAAAGGGGAAGATTATGAACATCTTAAAGGAGAAGAAGATGGTTTTGTTGAATTTATTAGGAGATTAACAATTTCTAAAAAGTAGTATAAATATTGACAATGATACTAATCGTTTCGTACTAGAGGCATGGTACAAGAAAATCTTTATGAGCTAATCATTGATGATGGTATCCAAGAGAATATCATTAGTACATTGGTGGTTAAGAAAATAAGGTTATTGACCAAGTCTAAGCCTGAACCCCCTACAATATCACATAGATTATAGCCATCAGTGATATACATGTCACAGAAAGGTATAAGGTACCATCTTTTATTGGTAAATAATCATATGGACATTATTATGATGTTGTTGATATGGATATTTCAAATTTTGTTTGGTAAACCATGACAATATAATATTGATGCATATCACTCAGGAAGGGAGAATATTAATCAATTTGTGAAGAATGGTGTGAAGTATAAGTTGGTACTCATAGGTGAAAAGAGAGTATGGGAACCTAATGGGGCAAAGAAGCCATTGTTAGAATTGGAAAATAATAGGGGAAGTTTTGTTGATGAGATGAAAGAAATAAGGGAGGTACACTTGTTGATAGTGAAAGGGGAAGAAGAGAGTGAAAAAGAGAGAAGATGAGATTCTTTTAAAAATGTAACCAATCTTAA
>JANSVA010095590.1:0-10810 GCA_025504915.1 Erythroxylum reticulatum
ATCATGACACATAGGCTAGCTTAGAGCCATTCACTAGGTTCCGATTAAGTGAAACGACCCGAGGTTGCTTTTTATATTGCAATCCTTGGAATTAAATTTTTGATTTGAACTCCAAGGGTAAGAGCAAAAAGGCTTTTAATTAAAATGGCATCGTTGCCGGGGAACCAAGCAATTGGTTCTCTAGGTTAGCTTTTGTCCTTTTTTGTTGCTAAGTGAGGTTAGGAACCTTGGTTTAGATTACATTTTAGATAGTTTAGTTTCATACTTGTCAATAGTATAAGATATCATTTTCTTTCCTTAGCATAAAATTTTGAAAACACAGACAAATAGGTTCTGAACTTTTTGCATTTTTCATACTTAGCATTTTTACACCCAAATTGTTTTGAACATTCCTCTTATTGCTTTTTTCATACATACATACTTTAATTGCATGCATACTCTCACATATACTGTCATACACCTTTACACTTGCATCCATCGCATCTCACCTTTTATTTGACTTTGTGTGCTTGCAAGTAAATTTTGTTACATTTTATTTTCATTTGAATTGTTTCCATGTATGCCTTGGAAAGCTAAACTTTTTTCCTTTCCTACCTAAAATTGAGAGATATTTGAGGAATATTAGAAAGGAGAAGAAAGGAAAAGAGAGAAGTAAGGCAGTTGTTGAAGAAGAGTCTAATGAGCCAAGTAGTGAGGGTGATTCATTAGAAAAAATCAAAATGTCCAAAAACCTAACTTTCCTGGAAAACCCTAACTTTCATGCTAGCTAACCTAGGAATGGAAATAATGGAGGAAATGGGGAGCATGAGCGAGTTGGGGAGAATAATAGAAATCAAAGAAGAAGGACCATTAGGGAGGTAACTACCTCTAATGATAATTATGATCCATTTACCGCTGCTTGTCTTAATTTTGACGTGAATTTTGAAGTTAAAGGATTACTGATTAACTCTCTTCCTAAATTTCATGGCTTGATAGGAGAAAATCCTTACAGGCATTTGCAATCCTTGTCTATGATCTGTCAGAGTATGAAGCCGACAGGAGCCTCACTTAATCAAGTGCTATGGAAGGTTTTTCACCTATCACTGAAGGGAAAAGCATAGGAGTGGTATATGAGCCTCTCAAGATACATGGCGAATGCCTACCATAGTTGGGCCAATTTGAGGAAAGTATTATTGTAAAAATATTTTTGGCCTCCAAAACTTTATTGATGAGTAAAGAGATCTATTCATCATGTCAGGATTATGATGAGTCCCTTTATGATTATTGGAACCACTTCCAAGATCTGTTGTCCAGATGCCCCCATCACCAGATACCTGATGGGCAGTTAATGCAATATTTTTATGATGGGCTGAAAAGTCAAGATAAAGGTATGTTGGATGTAGCATTAGGAGGTTCTTTAATTGATCTTACAGCTAAAGAGGCATGAGATCTTATCAAGAAGATGGCCTTGAATCATCAGCAGTACAGTGTTAGGGAAACCAGAGGAGTACATGAGTTGGGAGCTTTAACAACCTAATCCAAAAGAATGGAGAGCTTGGAATCTAAGGTTGACTATTTGGAGAGCGGAGTGACCTCACAGTTGTCCTTCATCACTGCAGAATTGAAGAATATGAATGTGTATCGCTCGACATCTTTTATAGATCTTACTGACCCCAGTTGTAATACTTATGGGTCAGTAATGCACATATCGATTGTTTACCCTGGTCGGTATGAAGAGGTGTCCGCAGTGTATCAGGGTCAGACCAATCAGAAATAGGGTCCCTACTCTAGCACTTATAATGGGGGATGGAGAGCAAATCCTACGTTCAGCTGGAGGAATGAAGAAGGAAGGGGTACAAACAGATTTCAACAAGGAGGAGGAACTGGTACTTCCTCAAACTAGTACTCCAACCAACGGCAAGCCCTTACTATCCTACTAAAGGAGGACACTAACCAACTTCTGCATAACATGATGTTTTTAATGAAGGAAGAAAGGACTTCAAACAATAACATGTTCAATGTGATAGCCAATCTCATTCAACAATACTCTTTGAAGAACCAAGCACGAAGCAGTGGAGCCATCACCTCCAATACAGTTATGAACCCCAAGAGTTTGAATGCCATAACCCTCCAAAGTGGGAAACAAGTGAGGTTTAGCTACGAAGATGAGGGAGAAGATGAAGAGGAGATCAAATTAGTGAAGAATTGCCTTCAACAAAAGAAAGAGTGAAGAAGCCAGAAAGCTCCAAGGAGAGAGCACTTTTGACTGAAAAGGAGTCAAAACAATTGAAGAGTAAGAAAGCGAATTCTGAAATCCACCAAGAATCAAGCAAGCAAGGAACCCATGAAGCAACCGATAAAGGGGTAAATATAAAAGACCTTCCTTTTCTGAATTCTTATTTGCTTAGCAAAAGAATGAATGATTTTAAACATGAGAAAGATGTTATTGACTTGTTTGGAAAAGTAGAAGTCAACATCCCTTTGCTTGGTCTAGTGAAAAGGGTTCCTGCATATGCTAAATATCTTAAGGACTTGTGAACAATCAAAAGGAAGTTTAGACCTAATGAAAGAGCATAAGTCAACTCAAATGTGTTCGCACTATTTAAACCCCAAATACCGGTTAAGTGCCAAGACCCTGGATCTTTCACCTTTCCGTGCACAATAGGAAAAGTTACCTTAGGAAGGGCCTTGTTAAATCTAGGGATGATAATCAATGTGATGCCTAAGTCTATCTATACAACATTAGGAGTTAAGAGTCTAAAGCCTACATCTGTACTATTACAATTGGCTGATAGGTCTCTTAAGCATCCTATGGACATAATAGAGGACATCTTGGTCCAGGTAAAAGGTTTGGTTTTTCCAGCTAATTTCTATATATTTAACATATCTTTTGAAGTTGTGCAGGATACTTCCTTGATTCTCGATAGACCCTTCTTAAGGACTACTAGTACTGTGATTAGCATGAAAGAAGATACAATCACCATGGAGGTAGGAGATCAACAGGTGAGTTTTAATATGTATAAAGCTATAAAACATCCCCATGAGGATTATTCGCTTTTAGGAGTTAACATACTTGATCTTGTTATAGATGATGCATGCTTTGAGTTTGAACTTCAACATGTTTACTCTAACTCCGCCATAAACCCATTTAATGCCTTGACTGTAACTGATGGCTCTTTAGAAGAAGCATTTTCTGCTAATATTTCAGGTGTAATGAGAAATATGGACGATAACACCGACATGGCGAGTGGTCAAGTTGCCTTACGAAACTATAGCTATCTGCCAAACGTCCACCAAGAGACATAGGACCCTCTGTAATCATCAGGTCATTTCTCCTCCTTCACTTACTACTTACTTTTGCTCTGTGATTGAATATGACATCGTGGATGCATTAGTATGTTGAATAAATATAGGGTAGACTATTTTAGTAGGAAATAGGTTTAGTTTTCAGTTTATGCAGTTTCAATTCAATAATTCATCTCGCTTTTATGTTCGCTGTGTTTAGGCTTGATGCATAATGCATCTTCCATATTTGTGGAAATTGAAGTGAATGGATGAATTGCACTTTTTTTGCTGGTGCCTAAGAATTTTTGTATATGAAATTTAATTGAACTGAGTATCCATCTTGAGTCTTTAGTAAGATTTTTCCATTCCTGTCTTTGTTTTTCTTCATGTTGCTCTCGGGAGCATCCACGGTTTCGGAGCCTTCGTTGCGGCGAGCATACATCTTTTCACTGCAGTGAACAACTCTATTTCTCTCCATTTCTTTCAGGTGTATTTCACACGACGTGCATCTAACGTTTCATTGCAGCGACATGACAATATCTCTATGTTTGCAACCAGGGTTAAGTTCACCGCGACAAATTTTAGCTTTCATCGTGGTGAACGTTAAATCTGCACAAAAATGATATGCAAAATCACCCTTTCACCCTTACTCTCTTTTAACCTTACGTATTCGTCCTGCCCAATTATGTCATTTAACACCTCAAACCCTTTTTCTACACACCCACGACCCCCCTGTCTCCATCGTCTGAACTCTTTCTTCTTTGCAGCCATTCGACCACTCTTTACGAAATATCTCTCATTCCTATTCACTGCGGCCACTATCCGTTCTCCTCGCTCCATTTCGTGCTCAACACTCGTCTCTGTGAAGCTCTCTTCCTCCTTCATAAGTATTTTTAGCCTTCGCCTTCGTCCGATTTCTACCTCATTGTTTCTCTTGTATTTAAGGCATATTCGTGGCGATGACACATCCATTTCGCTGTGGCGTGGTGAGTTATTGTTTTTTGCTGTAGCGATGCATCCCTTTCATCGTGGTGAACCAAGTGTCTATTTTTCGCCGCGATAACCCATGAATTTTGCCGCGACAACATTAGTTGCTTCGGTTATGCATTTTAATCAGTTTTTTTTTTATTTTTTTGTGTTTGTTTTCTGCAGGAACATGCCTCGAACTAAAAATCCTACCCGTATTACCCCCACTATCCCTTCTACTTCATCTAGTGATTACAGTTCATCAAATAATACTGATTATGATTTTGTCGACCTAGCTGAAAAGATGGACGCTAGGCCATTTATTAAAGAGCTCCCTTTCCCTTTAACTCCACCAGCCAATCCTTTTTCCAACAACTAGTACAGTCTCAACTTACGGGACTAGTCCAATTATGGGCTCAAGGAAACGATAAATTTGTTTGCTATTGTTATACCTATGTCTGACTTAATAACACCATGGAACTTAATTTCCGTGGTATAAAAGCACCTGATGCATTCATCTCAACCAACATTCGCAACCATTATAACCTCCCTCCTATTTTTCACTACCATTATGATCAGTTGATCCACCACTATCCTTGGGATGATGTTATTCGCACCTTCTGTGCAGAGGGTGTCATCTGGCATCAGCCCCAAACTTATCAATGTTACCTTAAATGTTCTAATCTCCAACCCAAAGCTCGTCCTTGGCTCCATCTTGTAAGTAACAACATCATTCCGACCACCCATCTCACTTTTGTCACAAAACAACAAGCCCCTTACCTTTACCTTCTCATGGTTGGTCGCCCAGCTGACATAGCTCATGTGAATGCCTCCGCTCTCCATGACTCCATCAACACTACGAAACTCACCAATGCCATTACTTTTTCCTAGCTTAACACAGATATATTTCAGGCCCACCATGACTCGGAATTCAATAATGACAACTATTTTAACCCGACTCCTCTATTTCGATACACCCGTCTCAAACAATCCTTCCTCCAACCTCCTTACCCATCCACCCACATTCCTGATGTTGATACCACCCCTATAGTTGTAGTGTTAGGTAAGGATGATCCTCCAACTCAGGGCACTCCTAAGCCCATGACCTTCCAGACCCTCGCTGGCCGAGTCGATGGCCTCTGTACAGACTTGGCTACTCTCCGGGACACCCTCCTTCAGGCGGTAGCCTGGCAGGATCAATATCGGTGATATTCCCAACGGATGGATACATTTCTCACCGAGCACCTTCACTTCCAACTCCCCTCTAATGAAGATGACCCACTGAGCGGTGGTAGCACATCGAGGGCAGATCCCTCTGGCACTGGGGATGATCATCCTATAGAGTAGCTCGAGTTGCTTGCTCTTGTCTATTCCTTCCTTTTGTTTTACTTTTTTGTTTGTCGGATACTCATTTACATTTTGTCATGTACAAACTTTTTAGCCGGGTCTTTATATAATTCTCTTTATACTTCCGATGTGTTGTTTTTCATTAGCCTTACACTCACCCTTTAATGCATACTTATTGTCATTGTTCTTCACATTGAGGACAATTTGATGTTTAAATGTGGGGAAGGTTGTTCTAATTTGCAAATCTTCTTTATGCATCATTTTCGGCCATTGAACCAATTGTGCAAATAAATTGTGTTTAATATGACAATTTTAAACTTGGTAATTGAGGCCAATTGCATGTTTCAAATGTTTCTATCATTTTTCGTTGCGGTGAACTTTTGGCTTCACCGGTGACACCATCCTCTTTACAGAAGTTGTTTTTAAAATTTTCTCATTTCAATAATTTTCCCTAATTAAATTCTTTTCACTCTTGTATCTCAAATCTTTTATAAATTTCACAGTGGTCCTTGTGTTTTTGAAAATACCATTTATTTTTTTAAATGATAGTCAGTTTTGGCTAATGTCATTTTCAATGCTCTCAACACGAAGTAAATGAGGGTACACTGAAAAAGTAGCACTTTACGTTTTTAAACCTTGAGATTGCTCAATTGAGATACTAACCTTGTTAGAAGGATATTTGGGCCTGAATTCTTTCATTTATGTGTGATCTGCTTAATTTCACATCTCTCTAGAACTTGTTTTAATTCTTAATCAAAGTTTAATGAACTATAATTTTGTTAACATGATAGAGGCATTCTTTCCAAACCCTGCTTTCCCAAACACAAAACCCTAAACACTTAACCATTGCTAGCCCCTTGAGCTATATGATTGAGTACATGCATATGTCTTAATATAGTTGTCAATATTTTATTTCCAGTTCTTACTATAATGTGTTAAAAAATTGAGGAAAGCTAAGGAAGTAAAGAAAGTAAAACATAAAATCAAAAGGCTTCAGGTTTCCCCCATAAAAAATAAAAAAATTAGAGAACTTTCTTAAAAAAGGAGGTTTGTCAAAAGACAATTATCAAATGATCGATTATGTTGTTGTTTGTGTAAATATTTTCCTACTCACAGTTGACGTTTATTTCATAATTGAGGTGCATGTACTCATTTTTATTTTTTCTCTTCAATCCATTTGTTTAGCCTTTCGTACATTACAACCTTAAGAAGTCCTCTTGATTTTCAAAATTATAGTTGTGGTATTAAAGAGTTAGAACTATCACAGGCCTATGGTAGAGAATGGACTAAGCAAATTTTAGAGTAAAACTATCCCTAGAAAAGTAAGTAGAGAGTTAAATAGTTCTCCTTGAGAGAAATCTCTTTTGCTCAATCTCGTAGATTAAATTCTTATAGTGTTTATTTTCTTGGTGTTCCTTCAGTCTGCTTTGGTTGATTTATGAGAAAGTGTCTTTACCAATTTCTTACTGTCATTTTTAAACATAGTCAGAATTTTCCTTTGCACTTGTGTCTCTTTGACTTTTATAAACTTTTTTCAATAGTACAAAGGTCTAAGTGTGGAGGAATTTGATTGAACCCAAGTTTCTTATATAAATTGATGAAATTTTCATGGTTTCTACTACACTTGTTGGCTCTTATTTTTAGATTTTATGCTTAATTTGACTCTTAAGTGCTTGCTTTTACTTTATGTAGTTTGAGAGTAAAATTGTTACAAATTATTATTGATTGTACTATATTAGTTTTTCTAAGAACAATTGATGCTGCAAACTACTATTTGTTTATTGTAGGACACTCAAAGAAGTAGAGGTAAGGAGTGAAGCAAGGAGCAAAGGCTGAAAATGATAAGTCAACAAGTCAAGGAAATAGGAAGTTCACTACAGCGAGAGGTGATGTTACAATGCAGCGAAGTGTAAAGAACCCAAGTAAAGACTCTTTGGGATAATTTTGTTGCAAGGTGAGATCACGTCACCGCGGCAAACTTAGTAGATTATTTAATAAAACTTTCGGGAAAAGTTTGCCGTAGTAGAGAAACCAAAAACTCCAAACAAAAACTTTCGGGAAAAGTTAGCTACGACGAGCCTTTGATTACTCGAACCATTTTTGGAAGTTCACCCACTGTGTAACCCGATCTATAACCTATTTTTTTAAACCTACCTATTTTAGGTTAAGAAGGAGAGAGAGAGCCGATAGTTCAAGAATACACACTCACTCTCTCTACCTTCATAAGAAAAATTCTTCTACACACCTTCATCCCCTCTCATCCACATCACTATTTTGCTGCTTCACTAACAACTACTACCATGGATGCTTCCAGTGGGTTCTCGATGGTGAAATCTCCTGGAGTTATGCTTGACTAGGCACCTCTCTCCTCTTGAAGATGTAGAAATGACTAGAGTTCAATGGGCTTCAAAGGGGAGTAGTTTATTCCATGTTCAGCTATATTGTTATAAACTCTTAGGTTTAGGATTTGTAATTCATAGTTTAACATTCTTGATTAGAGTTTAATCAAGTGATGGATATTTAAGAAGGTCTTAAGAAATGGAGTTCATTGATTAAGACCTTGGATTTAAAGAGTTCTTTAAGGTTTACCATTTGAAACATATTGATTTCACTCCCATCAAAATTTATTTAAACAATGATAGCCAAGAGGATACTGTTGACACATAAGCTAGCTTAGAAACATTCACTAGGTTCTAATTAAGTGAAACCACTTGAGGTTGCATTCTATATTGCAATCCTTATAATTAAATTTTTTATTTGAACTCTAAGGGTAAGAACAAAAAGGCTTCAAATCACTTGGGCTTAGCTTGCTATTACAAAAGATTTGTAGAGGGCTTTTCTATAATAGCAGTCCTAAATTGACAAGGAAGAATCAGAAGTTTATGTGGGCAGAGGATGGCCAAAAGAGCTTTGAGGAATTGAAGAATAGGCTCACGATTGCACCAATTTTGACCTTGCCCTCTGGTACTGATGGGTATATGGTGTATATTGATGCCTCAAGAATGGGATTGGAATGTTTGTTGATACAAGGAGATAAAGTGATTGCCTACGCTTGTAGGCAATTAAAAACTTATGAGATGAATTATCCTACACATGACTTGGAGTTAGCTGCCATAATTTTTGCATTGAAAATGTAGAGACATTACTTATATGGAGTCACCACTAAGGTATTTACAGACCACAAGAGTCTTAAATATTTGATGAGCCAAAAAAGTTAAATTTAAGACAACGAAGGTGGTTAGAACTATTGAAGGATTATGACTTGATGATAGACTACCACTAGGAGAAAGCTAATGTAGTAGCAGATGCATTGAGTAGGAAGTCTATTACGGCATATATAGAGATAGTATATCTTCCTTTGTTTGGGGAATTAGCTAAACTTAAGGTGACATTATGGCAAGTCAAATTTGGTTATATATTAGCTAATTTTAGATTAAGGCCAGTATTGAATGAGAAGATTAAGGAATTGCCGATTTAAGATGAGTATTTGAAAAAGCTTAGAGAAGAAATTAAAAATGGTAAACCCTCTGAAATACAAATAAAAGAAGATGGATTTATGGTGGTAGGTGAAAGATTATGTATTCTAGATATGCTGGAATTGAAGGATGAAATTCTTGATGAGGCACACAATGCTCCCTATGTAATGCACCCAGGGAGTACGAGAATGTTTAGAGATTTGAAGGAGCACTTCTGGTGGAGAGGAGTGAAGAAAGATGTTGCAAAGTATGCTAGAAAATTCTTAGTGTGTCAGCAAGTTAAAACAGAACATCAAGCACCTATTAGTAAGCTTAAACCTTTGTATATTCCTGAATGGAAATGGGAGAAGATTACAATGGATTTCTTGATAGGATTGCTAAGAACTAGCAGGAAGCATGACACAATATGGGTCATTGTTGATAGGCTAACTAAGTCAGCACACTTATTGCCTATTAGACAAGTAGATTCTTTGAATGCTTTGGCCAAGAAATATGTAGATGAATTAATCAGACTTTATGGGATTCCAAGTTCTATATTCTCGGATAGAGATCCTAGGTTCACCTCCAGATTCTGGGAAAGATTATAAGAGGCTTTAGGAACTAAGTTACATTTTAGCACAACTTTCCATCCACAAACTAACGACCAATCATATAGGAGAATATGAGCATTGGAGGCAATGTTAAGAGCTTATATTATGGACTTTAAAGGTTTATGGGATGATCATTTACCTTTAGTTGAATTTTCTTATAATAATTCCTACCATTCAGAAATTCAAATGGCACTTTATGAAGCCTTGTATGGTAGGAGGTGCAAAACTCCTATTTATTGGGATAAGGAAAGTGAAAGGAGACTTTTAGGACCTGAGTTGGTACAAGCTACAGTCGATAATGTTAAATTGGTGAAGCAAAGACTCAAGGCAACTTAAGACAAGATGAAGAGATATACGAACGCACATAAATGGGAGATGGAATTTGAAGTTGGAGATAAAGTATTTCTTAGAGCCTCTCCATGGAAAGGGATTTTAAGATTTGGTAAAATAGGCAAGCTTAGTCCAAGAGACATAGGCCCTTATGAGATTATTGAAAAGATTGGGCCTTTAGCCTACAAGTTAGCATTGCCATAAGAATTGTCTAAGATTCACAATGTCTTCCATGTATCAATATTAAGGAAATACCAATTGGATCCTTCACACATAGTTCAACCTTCAAAGGTTCAATTAGGGGAGGATTTGACTTATACAGAACAACCAGTAGAGATTCTGTATTTGAAAGAAAAGGTCTTAAGAAATAAGACTATGGAGCTGGTTAAAGTTTTATGGAAGAGCCATGTAAGAGAGGAGGTAATATAGGAGCCTTTGTAATCCATGAAGAAGAAGTATCCACACCTTATAGTAGACTTAGGTAAGAATTATGAGGACAAAATTCTTTAAGGGGAGCAGACTTGTTAGACCCCAATTTTCTTTTAACTATTTATTCATTTATTTTTAGAATTGAGTCCATTATTTTAGTGAGCATAAGTAAAAATTAGAATTTAGAATGGAAATGTTAGAGTTAAGTTAGAATTAAGTTAAGGTATTAGATTTAATAGACTAAGGAGTAAAAAGACATTAGGTTAAATAAAGAGGGCCAATTTTGGAAAAGCAAGACAAAATGTCGTCTTGAATAATAGAGAAGAGAAGAGAGAATCGTGAGAAAAGAGAAAAAAGAGAAAATAGGGTGAGGGGCGGGGGGGAAGAAAGAGAGAAGAAGAAGAAAAC
>JANSVA010095718.1:0-10804 GCA_025504915.1 Erythroxylum reticulatum
TCAAGGGTGTTTTTGGCAAGACACTTAAGGATAAAGAACATAAGGCATATAAGGAAGGGTAAAATGGACATTGCACATTCATTAAGGGTAGGATTGGAAGAGGAAAATGTGGTCTTACATTTAAGAGAAGGAGAAAACGTGAATTGGGACAGAAGAAGAGAAATAAGAAAGAGAAAGAAGAGAGATTTTAGTGGTTGAAAGAAAATAAGAGAAAACAAGCTAGGGTTTCAATTTTCTTGGCCTTCAAGAGAGATTTTGAGATTGTTCAAGAAAGGAAAAAGGTGGAGGAAGAGAAGATTTTCCATTTGAGCCAAAGATCTCATCATTTGGTGAAGAATTAAGGAAATAAACAAAAATAAGAGAAGTAAGAGTAGACACATTTTGAGTAAGCCTATAAGTAAGGAAATTAAGGTAGGTACATGTTTATAATAAAGTAAATAAGCCACTACATGTTTTCTTTGAATGAAGAAAGTTTAATGCTTGAAATTGCATCATAAATGTTCCATTTATTTACTTCTTGAATGAGTTGAGAATTTGCTATATGTTTGATATATAAATTGTGTTGATATGCGAAAAGATTTTGAAATGAATTTGTGTGAAAAGATACATATTTATGGAATCATGTTTTTGAAAATGTTTTCGAAATATCTCATGTCTATGAAAAGCCAAGATTCAGAAAAGTGCCATTTTGGGCAGTATGTTTACAAGTGTATGAAATCAAGTTTTGAACATATGCCATTTTGGGCAACAAGTTTACAAGTCATGAATTATATGTTATATGGGTTTGGGGTAATCTATTCAAGAATGTCACATGCTCATTGAACAAGTTAAAGGCTTCTCCCGCTTGCCCGCTAATGGTATGGAGCTCCTTCATGGACTCCCTCAAGTTTACGCCTAAGCAAAACCACTAAATGCGTAGTTCGTCATGTTCATGGATTTACCCAATCCATTCTAATGTGCTTATGATAAGTGAACAAGTTTGATGAATTCATGTTTTATGGTTTATTAATTTGACTATATGATGAGAATTTGAGAAACATGTGTTTTATGAACTCAAAGAAAATTTTCTATGACAAGTAAAATGTTTTCAAAGATTGGACTTATTTTTCGGTTATAAACTGTTACCCACGAGCTTTCAAGCTCACCCCCCTTTTATCTCATCTTCAGGTGATAGCTGAGAGACCAAGTGATCAAGAGCCTAAGGGCATTTCTCTAAATTTGCTTATTTTGTAGTTGAGTTGATTTGGGGAAAGCAAGAAGTTTGTTTGTTTAAGGACCTTTTATAATTTGAGATTTTGAGACGATGATGTAATGTGGCTTGGAATGCCATTAAACATTTGTAAAACTCTATTCTTTTGATGTTAATGAAATGTAAATGATGCATGGATGGTGTGGTTGAAATTAGATATACGTGAAGAAGTTATCAATTAGAGAGTTGATGATTTTGGAACATGAATTACTAATATATATATATATATATATACACACACACACATAAGAGTGATACTATGGAAATGAAGATAGGAATTATAACTGATTAGATGTAGTTGGAGGTGATGAGACAAATGATTTGATATTTGAATGTTTAATGAAATCATTTTGGTGGATGAATGATTATGCTGAGAACATTCCAAGTTTGCATAGTGCAAAATCTCAAGTCTTCTAAAAGGGAAAAATTCATGTTCTAAATTTAGTGAAAAATCTGGATTAATTTAGGATGAATTTGACAAGTTGTCTTCATGGAAGTCGTAGCTTGTCCTTCTAGCTTTTCAACGCTATAAAGTATGAGATTTTTAGATATCGGAGTCAAAACTTATGGTCCTTATAAGTGGAGATGCTCAAGAGTATAGGACGTATCGTCTGGTGATGACGTGTCATCTTGTGAGGATGCATCATCTAGTGATGACGTGTCGTTTGGTGAGGACATATTGTCTGGTGAGGACGCTTCATTTGGTGAAGACATATCTTCTGGTAAGGACACTTCGTCTAGTGAGGATGTATCATTTGGTGAGGACGGATTGTCTGGTGAGGGACGCTTCATCTGGTGAAGACGTATCGTCTAGTAAGGATGCTTAATCTATTGAGGATGTATCATCTGGTGAGGACGCTTCGTCAGGTGAGGACATATCATCTAGTGAGGATGCTTCGTCTAGTGAAGACTCTTTTTCTAGTGAGGATTCATCGTCTGGTGACGTTATATCATCTAGTGTACTGTTCATTTGATCCTATCATCTAATTCCATCTTTGACCTTCTAACTGATCGAATTTGTCTTTGAGTTCTGCATGAAATTTGTAGATCTTGAAGTTCTCTTTCAAATTATACAAAGAACACCTCAATCTAAGTTCTCTCAAGAAAGTTATGACCATTTTTCCAATTTGTCTCCTTCATCTGATCCTATCATTTGGTTCCAGTTTTGACCCTATAAATGATAGAATTAGTCTTGAAGGTCTTAACGAATGCTGTAGATCTTGAAATCCCTTTTGGAACCATCTAAAGAACTACTTAATTTGATATCTTTAAAGAAATCCCTATTCATAATGTATCGTCTGGTCTAATTCTGACCTTTTAGATGACAAAATCTCACTTCAATGTCTTCATGAAAGTTGATATTGAAGTCCTCTTTCAAACCCTCTAAGAATGACCTTGATCTGATATCTCTAGAGTAAGTTATATCTTTTTCTCGAATAGGTTCAATATGATGGAGGACGAAACCTTGTTTGATTCCTTTAGCCCAATCTTTGTTATCTGACCTCTAAACGAAGTGATCCTTAAGACAATAGATTCCACACACATTGTGTTATCTCTCCAAAAAAATTTGTAGCATTCTAAATTGATTGGAGAAAAGTTTTGATTGAAGGAAAATGAAGGAATCTGTTGGAATAGTATGAACCGGTGTTATTTTACTGAACATGCTTCGACATTTTGAATATATCTGGATCTATAGGGTTCCAAATTAGATGATTTTCAATATGGAGTAAACTAGAGGCGTAGGTTTACAAATTATATGAAGAGGTTGAATTCTGATTCAGCCTCTAAGATGTTCAATAGCTAGATGGAATTTGAGCATAGAATATTTGCTTCATTATAAGAATGATTCGGAAAATAGGGCCAGACACTTACGGTATCAGAGAATGAAGATGAACCGAGGATGACTAATGAGGGTTAATTGGAATAACCATGCATAGTAACAAGCACAATAACATATTTTATGACTCTGAAAGTTGGGCTTCGGAAGCGGGGTCCAACACGATATGTTACTTTAGTGGTGGATATAGAGACTCCAAAATACTTAAATGGAGGGGGCAATAAGTAGTCATCCTAGTAACTAATTCAAGCTCCAAAGTGTAATGTTAGTAATCCTTTTAAATCAACAATGAGATATTCACCTTGTATATATAAAGACGTGATAAGTTGATAAACTGCTCCAATTCTCGAACCATGCATTAGATAGAGGGTACATTTTCTTCACAAAAGAGAAGCAAGTCATCTACAAACACTAAATGGGAGATTCGCATTAAAACACATTTCCTATGAAACTTGAATGAACATTTTTTATTGATGTTATCTTGTAAAATTCTTGAGAATACTTCCAAAACAAACTGTAAAGAGATACAAGAAGAGTGGATCTCCAGGTCTCAATTCTCATTCTCCATAAAATAGAGGCGACACCTCCCTATTCACATCAACTCCAAATGAAGTTGTCAGTATGCATTCACCAATCCAATTGAAAAACTTCTCTGGAATCCCATAGCCCTTAGTGTATTTAATATAACCCTCATTTCAAATGTTAAATGCTTTGTGTATGTCCAGTTTTAGTGTGTAATATGATATTTATAAGTCTATTATGGTACTAACTCTCTTTATGCAATATAACACAAATATTTTAACCTAATCTCTAGATTCAAATCAAAGATTTAAAAAAATCACCACAAAGTATGTTTATATTAAATTAAGAACATAAAGTTTAACAAAACAATTTAAGAGTAATTTTTAAAACAAATTTAGCAGTTCACAGCTAATCCCTACCTTGACACTGATATGTTATTGTAAACAATTTTAATTTAGCTTAGCTATCTAGATGTTTCATCTTTTGATATAATATCAATGCACACATTTCACCCATAGGGACTTCTTCTTAGTGACCAGTCTCCATAATCTTAGCTAATTGAGGTTCATACTTTAATTATGATGGAATAATTCCTAATCCATCATCCTCTCTTGAGTTGCATAAATCATTCTAGTTAAGTTTTGTATAAGTCCCTGTATTAATATCTCCACAATATAGGAAGTTATATAAGAGTTTCTCCATTTCCTTATTCAATTTTTTAGGGAAAAGAAGAAATGAAGACAAGTAAATGATTAGGTTGCTTAAAACTAAAAGCACAAGTTGGAGCCTCCTAGTATATAAAAGGCTCTTATTAGCCTAACTTCCTTGCCTCCTTCTTATAGAGTCAAAGATCTCCTAACATTATCGATATGTTACTTTAGTGGGGGATATAGAGACTCCAAAATACTTGAATGGAAGGGTAATAAGAAGCCATTCTAGTAACTAATTCAAGCTCTGAAGTGTAATGCTCATAATCCTTTAAGATCAACAATGAGATCTTCTCCTTGTTTGTCCAAAGACTTGATAAGTTGCTAAACTTCTCCAATGCTCTAACCACGCATTAGATAGAGGGTACATTTTCTTCACAAAAGAGAAGCAAGTCATCTACAAACACTAAATGGGAGATTCGCATTAAAACACATTTCCTATGAAACTTGAATGAACATTTTTTATTGATGTTATCTTGTAAAATTTTTTAGAATACTTCCAAAACAAACTATAAAGTGATACAAGATGAGGGGATCTCCACGTCTTAATTCTCAAGCTCCATAAAATAGCGGTGACACCTCCCTATTCACAATAACTCCAAATGAAGTAGTTTGTATGCATTCACGAATCCACTTGACAAACTTCTTCGAAATCCCATAGACCTTAGTGTATTTAATATAACTCTCATTTCAAAATGTTACATGCTTTGTATTGGAGTTAGAAATGCAGTAAAAATGAGTTAGAAGTGAGTAATCTGGAAAAGAATGAGAAAAAAATGGAAGAAGAAGAAGATATACAGTGAAGAAGAGAAGGAAGCATAGGTCTGCACGATTGCGACTTTCATCGTTTTTAAAGAAAGTTTATTTCTAAACATCCTTTGGTATTTTTGTTCTTCCGACTTCCAAATGACCTAATTCTTAAACCAATAGATTCTTAAAACATTGCTCTAATTCTCCTTAAAAATTGGTAGCCTTCTAAATTGATTTTGAAAAGATTGATTGAATGAAATGTGAGAATCTGTTGGATTAGAATGAACTGGAATATTTTACTAAACATACTTTGGTATTTTTATTGAATCTTGACCTGTCCAAATGAGGTGATTCTTGATTCAAATGAAACTAGATACATAAAGCTATGATTTTCCTGAAGAATTCAAATTGTAATTCTAGTTTTAAGATTTCCAAAATCTATTCTGAAGTTGAAGTAAGAGTTTTGTTATAGTCTAAGAACGAGCTGACATATTTGGAGTATAACTTCTTGTATAAAGGCTCAAATTAAATGATCTTATTGTTAGTAGAAACCTAAGACATAGAGGAACAAATTTTTAGAAGGAAGTTTTGTTTAAATCCTTCATTTTATGGATCTTATTGATCATATACAGTTGACTAGAATGGAATGTTTTTAGATGAAATAGAGAGTGAGTGGTTGAATTTTGTCATAATTGGAATACAAATGATATGTACATCAATGTATGACAGAACTATACCTAAGAATTTGTCATTGAACATGCATGATACATGAAACATTGATACATGTGTTTATTCTATTTCATAAACGCTCTAGCAACATTAAATTGTTTTTATTGCACATAGATGAGCAACTATATCGACCGCTTCCAGATATTGCCAGAACGTCAAGGCAATAGGCATAAAGGAGCAACTATGAGCAACCTAAGATGGTCTCACTTTATTTGTTCTGTTCTGTATATTACTGCACAGTATTGATATATTATTGAACTGCATTGAAACAATATTGGAAGTGCTACTTGTATGTGAATGACACTACCTAATTGAATATTTTGATTCTCAACTGAAACCGATGACTAATGGTATTGTAATTGTTATACTATGTTAATACATGCAAATGAAAGTGATTGAATTGATGACTGAATTGTGACATGCATATCATCCCAATGCATGTAATATGAAGGTCGTTGTGACTGATGCTGCTGCTGACTGACTGCTACTGTTACTGAGAGAGCTTAAAGATCTATAGTAGAGCCTATGCTCCTACTATCTACTGACCATAACGGATATAGGAGACTAAAAAGGCACACAGTCATAACATTGTAAAAATGAATGTGAGTCTCATGCATATTGCATCCATATATGATTAGAATTGATTGAATGATTTGCAAAACTGTAATGGAATAATAAATTGATATGAACTCTGTAACTGAATGAACTGTGTGACATGATTTTGTTTTGCTATATGAATTAATCGTTGAGGATGGTTACTCTTATGAGTTCACAAAATTCATCAAAATTATACCGTTGATTTTTATAGGTCAAAGAGTGGGACGAACTAGCTTCTAAGACTTCATTGAAGCAAATTTTGTGCAGTTTAATTTTAGAGATGGCTCAAAGGTCTATCAGCTAGAATTGAAGACACTGTAGTTATTATCTTTTATTATTCCTCAAATATGTAGCATATTGTATAGAACGAGTTGTTGATGCTCTTTGATGATGTTAAACTGAATGCTACAATGTAACTATGGTTTTTGATATAAAATAAGGAAATTTTGGGTTTTAGTAAAAGTTATTTATGATTTTAGTGACTATGCCATGTGATAAAGTGAAAATGAGACAGTTAACATGCCATTTCTGTTAGGCATATGGATGTGTTACCAAAAAGGGGCACGTGCATGTGTCAGATAGGAGTGGGATGTTACATTTTGGTATCAGAGAATGGTTAGTATCCATAGGGATATGTAGGAATGATAGGCATGAAATGTTGTGGAAATTCTAGATGATAATTGGAGTTATTGTATATTATAGGTCATCTACTATTGGTGAACGAGTGAAATACTCAGCTGACCATGGATCTGAAAGAGCCGATAGAGAGTCGTTAGTGTCTTAACCTGAGAGTGTGCCTCTAAGAATTTTCGAGCGAATGGAAAGGCGGTACGATGATTTACAAAATCAAGGGGTTGCAGAATTTTATGAAAGTATAGACCTTGTTGAGTCCAAGCATTGGCTATAAAGAACTGAGAGGGTCTTTGACCAGATGAACTGTGAATCGAACGAGAGATTCAACTATGTTGTATCCTTACTGCAAGGTCCAGCTTATCAGTGGTGGAAAACCATTCCAGGTAGTACCATCAGGCCTTGTAGACTGAGATGGGAAGACTTTTTGAGAGTCTTCAGAGAAAATTATATGCCTAAGATCTACCTAGATCAAAAGATGAAAGAGTTCCTTAATCTGAAGCAGGGCAACATGAATATAGTAGGGTATGAAGTGAAGTTTAATTAACTAATGAGTTATGAAACTGCCTTGGTTCCTATGGAGGAAGACAAGTGTAGAAGATTTGAAGACGACCTGAATATGGAAATCATGATGAGGTTAGCTATTTCTAATCTGGGTAGTTTTACAGAACTACGAGCTGCCTCAATCCGTGTTGAACAATTGATAAAAGATAGTCAGACTGAGCACAGAGCAGAGTCGAGACAGAAGAGGCCCAGTGATTCTTAGGGAGGTTCTAGTAGAAGATTTAGAAAGCATTAGGACCGGACTTTCAATCCACTGACTAGATCCAAACAATTAGGATTTAGATAGAGAGGTAGTTTTACATAATTTGGGAACAACAGAGGAGTAGCATCGAGTCAGTTTCCATCTTATGACCATTGTGGGAACAAGCACAATGGTGAATGATGGAGATTGACTGGAGCCTGCCTTTAATACGGCTCACTTGATCATCAAGTTAGAGATTGTGCTATGGTGTCTAGAGCGCAGTCTAATAGGAGAGGAAGTGTGGCAATAGAACCTATTGTGTAACAGAGCCGAGCTAGTGGGATTGCATAAAGGGGTCGTGGCAGAGGCAGGATGAGTTTTGGGAATACTACTGAGAGGACTGAGGTGTGGAGCAATCAGTCATAGTCTCAGGCTAGAGTATATGCCATGACAAGGCAAGAGGCTTAAGAGTCTCCAGATGTCGTTGCAGGTGTGTTATTACTATTTAATTTTAAGTTTTATGCATTGCTAGATCCTAGATCTATGCGTTTGTTTATCACACCATATATGGCATCTAGATTGCATTGTGATAGAGAGTTACTGATATGTGGATTAGAGGTCAGTACATCGATAGGTAGTACCACCATTATTGGAGAACTCTGCAAGAAGTGTTTGATTTGTATTGATCAAGTAGAGTTAGAAGTAGACTTGATTGTATTACAGTTAAGGGAGATTGATATTATTTTAGACATGGATTGGCTCACTGCTCATAGGGCCATCATAAACTACTACACGAAGGAAGCAATTTTAGAGTCTCCTAATCAGACGAGAGTAGTGTTCAAAGGTATTAGCCAAGCAGTGCCATCCAGACTGATCTCATTTACAAGTGCTTTAAAGTTAATGTATGGTGGATGTGAGGATTTTCTGGTCCACGTGATTGATACTAGAGCTGAACATAGTGTACTGGATATTCCTGTGGTGAAGGAATTCCTGGATGTGTTTCCTGCAAAATTACCTGGTTTGCCCCTAGATCAGGAAACAGAGTTCACGATTGACTTAGTTCCAGGTGTTGCTCCTATATTTATTCCTCCATATAGGTGGCACCTATGGAACTAAAAGAATTGTAGGCTCAGTTACAAGAGCTGCGTAAGAAAGGATTCATTAGGCCCAGTGTTTTACCCTAGGGAGCTCTAGTGTAATTTGTAAAGAAGAAAGATGGCACTTTGAGGTTGTGCATTGACTACAGGCAACTTAATCAGGTTACAATGAAGAACAAATACCTGTTGCCTAGAATCGATGACTTGTTTGATCAACTACAGGGAGCTCAAGTGTTTAATAAACTTGAGTTGAGGTCTAGGTATTATCAGCTAAAGATAGTAGAGGATGATGTGCCAAAGAGTGCCTTCAAGAGCAGGTATGGGCATTTCAAGTTTTTAGTAATGCCATTTGGGTTGACAAATGCCCCAGCTGCATTTATGGCATTGATGAATACGATGTTTCAGCCCTACCTGGATCGGTTTGTAATTGTATTCATCAACGATATTTTAGTGCATTTGAAAAGTAGTGAGGAACATGCAAAGCATTTAAGAACGATACTACAGATTATGAGAGAAAAATAACTGTATGCCAAATCCAGTAAATGTGAATTTTGACTGAATCAAGTGGTGTTTCTGGGTCACATAGTAACTGGGCATAGTATTCAGGTGGACCCAATGAAGATAGAGGCATTAATGGAATGGGAGACTCTGAAGAATGTATCAGAGATCTGGTGTTTCCTTGGATTGGCTGGATATTACCAGAGGTTTGTCGAGGGATTCTTTTTGATTTCAGCCCCTCTAACTAAACTTCTGAGGAAGAATGTGGCATTCAGATGGAATGATGACAGTCAGAGAAGTTTTCACTAGTGTTAGCTATTCCATTTGGTTCTAGAGTTTATGTTGTGTACAATGATGCTTCACACTAGGGCTTAGGATGTGTACTGATGCAGCATGGTAAAGTAATAGCATATACATCGAGACAGTGGAGGTCTCATGAGATGAATTATCCGATACATGATTTAGAGCTTGTAGCAGTAGTTTTTGCTTTAAATATTTAGAGACATTATTCATACAGAGAGACATTTCAGGTATACACTGATCACAAGAGTCTAAAATGTCTACTGAGTCAGAAAGAACTGAACATAAGATAGAGGAGGTGGATCGAGTTGTTAAAAGATTATAACTACGCGATTGAGTATCATCTGGGGGAAGAAAATATTATGGCTGATGCTTTAAGTAGAAAGTCACATAGTAGTATAGCTCAAATCCAGTTATCAAGGTTACCAAGCCTGATTCAATTAAGAGCTTTGAATGTAGAGTTAAATCTCAAGCACAATGAAGCATTAATGGCCACATTAAAACTAAGACCAATGTTGCATGACAGACCTAGAAGAGTTCAGAGTGGTGATCTGAAAATGATGAAACTGATGGAGAAAGTTAAGGTGAATGCAGATTTTGACATTGAATTGAGAGATGAGACATTGTGGTTAAAGCAGAGAATGTGTGTGCCTGATGTCGATGATCTCACGAGGGAAATCCTAGAGGAAGCTCATATGGATACCTATGCTATACATCCTGGCACGACCAAGATATATAACACACTGAAACAACATTTTTGGTAGCCTAGAATGAACAATCAAATAATAGAGTTTCTCTGTAAATGTATAACATACTAGCAGGTCAATGCTGAGCATCAAGCTCCAGTCGGAAACTTCATTCGTTGCCTATTCCAGAGTGGAAATGGAAACTGATTACTATGGATTTTATAATGCGATTGCCTAAGACTCCGACGCAAAACTGTTGGAACCCCACCCTGGTGAGTCATGGGTCCGACGTCCTACGTGACATCTGGACGCGCATCCCCCGAGGGAGGAATTCCTCACCATAAAAGAAAACTCAAATCGAACTTATTTCACTTGCTTCTGAACAATTTTTGAAAAATTCACCTTAATCCGAAAATTTCTAAATTTTTGCATGAGAGGGTAGAAATTTGTTTTTGAA